>WSXT02091899.1:15472-25980 GCA_011762715.2 Neuroterus valhalla
ACAAGAGTTTGCACTTGTAAGGCTGATATTCCTGCATTCAAGTGCAAAGGCAAAACCTGATTGTTGAGGTGTACTATTAGTGCATGCAGATCATTAGTGATAAACATTTTCGGCAAGGAACGCCTTCTTGTTGGTTTCACATTCTTGAACTCCAATAAGATGATGTCTGGATGTAGTTTTTGTGGATCCGGTTCTCGTTATTCACTATATCTAGCAACTATGCCTTCGGCTTCGATAAGGTCTTCATTATCCACATCTCCTTCGGGCATTTCATTATTTGAAGGCGCCTGTCATGCTTTTATTCTAATAGTTGACTGACAAGTTGGTTGGCTGCAAACAGCTTGAGCTAGCTAAAGCATCCCCAACAGGCACAGTCGAAGTTCCACTGTTTCCCGCGTTCTGCAGATGTCCTCGCTGGGCAGATTGTTAATTGTATTTCGCGCCACCCCTGAATAGATAAACTCGTAGTTCCCCCTTCTGAATGGTTGTGCTGCAACAGTTTTAAAGTCCAACCGCAAAGAAAAGAACCCTCCTCCCTTTGCGTTTCCTCAGGCACTCATTATCTTTCTTTGTGCTGGAAGAGCTAGTTGTTCTACATTTTGTGTTGTGATTCTTCGCGATAGGAAAACGGAAACGTACACAGGAGGACAGCGTTTCCCGAAAATTCCGGGAAAGGATTGAAGCCTCGGAGAAGCGACTGTCATTTGAAAAGAAACACCGCCGTCGGAGATCTCCTTCCACATCTTTTTCGTCATCTGCGTCAGAATCAAGTTTTACCACAATTTATGTGGACTTATGGTTACTTATGTGACGCCATACTAGTTCCACCTATGCATGAAGAGCAGCAGATGCTGCTGGAAAATATTTCCAAAGACAATGCAGGTTTTACTTGCATGAAGAATGACGGATGCAGTTGGAATATATTTCCCTATTCCACAAGGGGTTTGCCTGCGTGAAGAGCAATGTATGTGTCTTTTTGATCGAAGGCACCTTTCTCATGCTGATTTATAATTATATTATATTCTCTGTAAATTAGTAAGTTTCACAGAATTTCCTCTAATCCTCAAATAGGGAGTCTACCAAGGTCTCGATTACCATCAGCATCGTCACATGAGAGTTTGAGAAGCGAGCCACCATCTTTGAATAAAAAGTCGCCATCTTCTAGTCAGACAGTGACGTTGCAAACTGTTCAGAGGCCCTCGGCAAAGGAAATCTTGCTTATTTCTAATGCTCCGGTTCATCAACAGACCACGCGACCCACGTCAAATCAGAAGGATGATACTCCTATTAGGACTCTTGACAACCAGATCCTAAATGTCGTTGGTAAACGTTGTTTGGAAAAAAGAGTTCTAGCACCTGCGATTTACGACGAATTTTCAAATTGCTGGTTAAATATTATTAAAATCGGTTCATCGAAAGAGGAGAGAGCAGATCTTCTTAAGAAATATCCACCAGCCAGCAACTGCATTTTTATTGATTCGCCAAAACCTAATTCTGAGGTTAAGACAGCTCTTCAGTTTCAAGAAGTAGTTTTATTAAGAGACGCTCGAATTTCCACGGAAAAGGATTAGTTGACGGCCTGCTTATTTGCTTTAGGAAAAACCATCTCTATTCTCATCCAACGTGATTTTCCGGATGAAATTTTTCTTATAGAGGCACTGAACGACACTTCTAGGTTGCTCAGCGATCTCCAAAATAACGAGTCTCAAATTAGGAGAAGTCTCATTTCGACCAATTTGGATGCTACATCGAGAAATATATTGAAATCGAAATCATCTGATGAGTTTTAATTTGGAAAGGACTAAGCTGAAAGCTTAAAATCAGCAAAACTTCTGAAGGACACTTCAAAAACTCTGAAATCATCAAAGAATCAACAAGCAGGACCTTCAAAAAACTCCAAAGGCTCGTTTCGCCGACAATTCGAACCCTACATGTCGACGCAGCTCGGGCAGGAGAAGACTTCGCTGAATCCTCCCAGGGGTTTCCAGAGACAGGATCTTCAGGCCAAAACCTCATCCAGGAGAGTTCCCGAGAGGATTATCGAGGGGATACCCGAGGAGACATTAAATGTTCCGGTAAATATGATTTCATCTTGAATCAAGGGTTATGTAATACGATTTTTTTCAATTCCTTATCAGTTGACACCTGAGCATATGTTAAACTGGTCAATCGATGAGATGGATAACCTTTATATTTCAATTGAGGAGCTTGCGACAAAAGGGGAGACAGAGACTCCTAGCTTTAAAATATAGCAATGGAAATTATGATGCACTTATGACTATAAATCTTAACACATCTGACCTAAAGTGGTGGCAATTGCACATTGTGTCTAGTGAGACTTTCATTGGAAGCTTAGTTTTCCAATTAGAGATATTTTCAGACGCTTCATTGTCAGGTTGAGGAGCCGAATGTGGTAACGAAAGGGCTAGTGGTTTTTTGTCTACAAAAGGACGCGAAGCTCCATCAATTACCTAGAATCAAAGGCAGCTTTATCCATACTTCAAATCTTGGCTAGAGATTTTCATGATATTTGGCAATGGTGTAAGATGCGTAACATCTGGATCTTTGCTTCGTATATAACGTCAAAGGATGATTCCATAACAGACGCTGAATCTTGAAAATTGGAAGTCGAAACAGAGTTCGAACCAGCCCCTCATGCCTTTAGAGATATCTCCGAAATTTTTCAAACTCCTGAAATCAATTTATTCGCTAGTCGTTTAAACGTCAAATGTTCACGTTATGTATCATGGAAAAAAGATCCAGGGTCTTAGGCGGTAGACGCATTTACACTTGTTTCGAAATTATTTTTCTTTCACGCTTTTCCACTGTTTACTATAATTCTTGAAATACTAAGGAAAATTAAAAGGGATCAAGCAGAAGGTATTCTGATAGTGCCTGACTGACGAGGAATCCGAAATCTTCAATGAACGTTATGATTGCACCCTTGGGTGCGTCTACGCATAAAATTGACGACGGTGCGCTCAAAAAATGGTGGCTTTTCTACAAAGAAAAATCCATTGATATCTGCGTTCCACCAATAACTGATTTCCTGACCTCTCTTTCGAATGAATATGAGAAGAGGTTTTCTCATAGCAGTATTAATTGTACGAGATCTGCAATTTTATTTATTCTGAAGTCGGATATTGCTCGAGACGCAAGAGTTGGATGTTTCTTCAAAGGATTGTGTAACATGGGATCCGAATATAGTTCTAGACTATCTTTAATCAGGATGTCCGAACGAAGACCTAACCTTGGAACAGTTGTCGAAAAAGTTGTTCCGGTGCTTGCCCTTGGTACTGGCCATAGAATGCAAACATTCTCGTTGACTAAAATTGAAAATATCAGAGATACAGATTCTTCTCTGAAGATACGAATTCAGGATCGAATTAAAACGTCCGGAAAAAACAAGGCACAACCTATCCTAATCTTACCTATTTTCACTGAAGAAAAACTTCGCGTAGCGTCTGCAATATTTTTTAGCCTCTCAAGGCACTTTGTTTGGAAATTGGGAGTCGCTGGGTGAAAAAAATGTTAATGAAAAGTGAAATCGATACGCATATTTTCTCAGCTCACAGTACGCGCCATGCCTAAACTTTGTCCTTTAAGCGATAGGTGTGGATTCAGAACTAATTAGAAAAACGGCCGGCTGGACAAAAAGTGATCAAGACACTTTTTATTTTTTGTCATGCCGCAATATTGGTTTCCAACATCTACGAGTTCATCTATTCAGAGGTGGGGCGAAAAACCGTTACATAATTGAACGAACTTACCTAGTGAAGTTTGGTTACAATTGTATGGGCGCCTTTTTGAATAGATCTTTCCTTTCCCTATGTGTGGAAGCATACACTAACCCATTTAACATTTGCATGGGTACCCCTCTCTTATTACGGGAATACTTTGAAATAATGAGTGCCTGAGAGAACGCATAGGGAGAAGGGCTCTTTTCTTTACGGTTGGACTTTAAAACTGTGGCAGGACCAGCACTGAGAAGGGGGAACTGCAAGTTCATCTATTCGGAGGAGGCGCTCATATAATTGTAATTGAACTTCACTAGGTAAGTTCGTTCAATTATTTAATTGACGAAATCTACCTGACCATCAGGTAGCTCACTATGACCACCGTCCCGCATGCTATGGCCCCCGACGGTGGCTCCGGGGGCGCCCCAACGATCCTCGAGAAGCAAGCAGCGTTTCAATATATTCATAAAACTCTCCATCATTATTTAGTTTTTTGGTGTTCCTCTTCGTCCTTTTCCTCCTCTTTTTTTGTCAGTTTGGCATGGGTAACCCTATCAGTAGCAATGATACAGCCAACGTGGCCATCAAAGTCATTAGAGGAAATCTCAAGCTATACCGCAACGACAACGCGAGAACACCATCGGTAGGGTCATTATTATTATATTCCGTCAAAAATTAATATCGGATCTTTCTGGCCAGTGTTTCATCACCAGCCACGGACTAAGTCAAGTGCTTGAAGAATTCAAGACGTTAAGAAATCGAAGATTTAAGAACAAAGATCTGAATTTGTCGCGCAGATATTTTTACTGGCACAATATTAAGTTGTTGGTGTGATATAAAGTTCGTCTTGAAATTATGTTGTCGCTACACAGCAGCAAAACCCGCTAAAGGCAACCCGCGTCACTTCTGGATGCCTTTTTAGAGCTATCAACTTATTATTAATATCAATAATATTCATGATATCATCATTGTTACTAATAATATTATGGTTAAGGTCCTAACACCTTCCGACGTTTTGGTAATCCTATTGCGTCCCTATGTTGGCCTAATCATGACATCAGAGCCCTCACCATAAGGTGAGGACCGCAGTCACGCTGTTGTTCGATATGCCTGACTCACTGATACAGTTACGTCCCGTGAGTGTCAGACACTTTCCCGCAATCTCGGGCTTGTGACGCAGTATAAAGAAAGCTGTCTCATCATTCTTACCACACAGGCGACAGAAGGGACTATCTGCAGGCCCTATCTTGTGCCTGTGATAGCCGAAGTTCCCTTGTCCTACTAAAATTTATGTTAGGACCTCGACTTTGGACCAGACATACTCGGTTGTCCACCGCTAGATTGTTGAGTGCTTCATAGCACTCCCGCAATAACAGCGACGTGGTCAGTGTACTCTTCAGGGCTAAGATAGTCGCCTTTTCATCCGAGCAGATTCGGATTTTCGGATAGAGTAGGAATGTAACAAATTTTGAAGAGCATCATACAATGATGTGCTTTTACCTACTATGCTGTATCGCAGAAGCCCTGAGCGTGTTGTGCGATAATCCTCCACACTCATAAATTTTCCAATAGGAATAATCTCAAGTTTCATTGTAATGAAATGGCTCCAGAAATAGTAGCATGAAGCTTCCTTGATCAATTTAATTTCCCTAAAATTATTATTTCCACTGCATCCGTATATTGGCAATGACTAAGTTATGTTGAATATTTTGAATTTTGGATTACCTCTCTATTGAACATTTAGTTATATTTGTTGAAAAGCTGATTAAACGGAATTGTTAGAAATGTCTTATCCAAAAAAGAAGTTTTCAGTGGATGATTAATTTTTATTTCAGCGATAAAAAAGCCAATAAAAATTATAAGGGCAACATGTGCCGTAAAAGGATGAAAAATATTGAAGATGGATCTTCTGGTTCATTCCTTTGGCGCAAGAAAAATATTCCTATGAATCATATATTTCAATAACATCGTTGAATGATCATCAGTTTCACTTTTAACCAAGTTCTTTATTATTTCGATAACAAGTTTTCTTCCATTTGGCAAGAATGAAGTTCTTCCTTATTCTGAAATTTACTTTGACAATCATCTACAATTTGGTTGGTAAATATGAGGAAAAGATAATATATTTCAAAGTCATTTGTAATTATGTGATGCATCGATTTGTTTTCTACCCTGCAGATTGTTGAAATTGGCATATTCTCAGAGAATCCTTAATATTATATGAAATAATTATATCTCATGAAATCCACTGTTATACGTTGAAGTCTTTTGAAATCTCTTGATTTCCCTGAATGAGAATAAGAACGATTTCTAGAAATCGTTGTAGATCATGAGAGACTTCAATAGGTTTATGATGAATTTTAGGGATATCCAAGTATCTGAACTTCTTCTCGTCATCTCGGAGGAATATGAGGGATCCAAGTGATTCCATAATCATTCGGCAACAGCCGAATTCCTTCTTTATCTACGAAAATCGTTCTTGAATCCTTCAGATTCTTAAGAATCCTGGGGTAACCCCTTAAATCCTTATTAGGCTTTTATATCTCCTAATTTTTCCTGAATATTTTCTAATGTCTTGAAATCTTTTATCATTCACAAAGAGTCATGCTTGAATTGATAAAATCCCTAGGAAGCATTTGGTTTCTCTTGAACGTCTTCATCTTTTACATGAATTTTATGATTTCTTGTTGAATATATCAAAATGCATAGAAAACTCATGAAACTTCACCTGAATCATTTTCAAAAATAAGTCCAACAGCTCGGTAACCGGTTTTATGATTACTCACCGCGATATTTTAATTGAAGAGCAAACGTAATCATTTGTATGGTTAATCACTTTATGAACTGAGCAAATTCTTACTTCAATAGAAATTACAGCTATATAATATCAACCGTTTAAGGAAGTCTTTTACCCCCCAAAAAAAAGAAAATTCGATTTTTTTTACTTTGTTTCAATCAACTACTATCTGAGAAAACGTGAAAGAAAGGGTTTGGTGAAAATCACATGCCTTCCATGTTTCTGGGAACAGAAAGGTCCCCGTCTCCGGTCGTTTCCGAGAACGCGAGCGCGCTTACTCGAAAAGTTTCTCGACATGTAGTGAACATGTGTGTCTATGTTTGTGAATAGTTTATTAGTTTTTTAATCATCAAAAATTGATGCATAGGAGAGACGACCGGAAGATTAGATAAGAACGACTAGAGCGAGAGTTACAATAATCAAGTTTTATTTCGTACTCTATCTTTAAACGCGATTTCCCGAAAATAGTGTTTTTTTTGGCTTTGTAGTCACGCTTTTCATAGTAAATTTTTTCTGATTTCGAATTATTTGGTCTCAAGATGCTCATTTATTACATTCTGCGCAAATAATCCCCCAAAAATACCTTGATTTTCGGTCCCCGAGGGTGGAGGACCCTCTTAATACAGGGGTGTCCAACGCAAGGTTGGCACGCTTTCCTTTCTTCTCTTCCTCTGAGCGCTTCATCGAGAATCTTCTTCTCGTTTTGCCCCGGGCTTCGTCTGACTACGCCTGACCACGCCTACTTGCGCGCGATGTTCACACAGCTTGGTCGCCGAAGGCCCTTTCCCACATCCCGCTCACCGCATGAACGCATCAAAGGTGGCAAGAGAGGGGATTGTCAAGAGACAGTTATCCACGCGGTCGCTTACGCGTTGGACACCCCTGGTTTGATATAATTGTCGAACCTTGCTAGCTTGATAGAGCCAACATGGTACAGACTTCGGTTATGAATGAATTTAAAAATCGGTTCAATACATCAATGTTTCAATCATAACATTCACATAATCTATTAGAAACTCTGCAGAATTTCAAAATCTTTCGGTTTAGAGCCGTAGTTAGATCAGGGTTAACTGAAATGGGAATATCAGATATGCTTTGGAAATTAATAGGGGCTCTACGAGATTTATGGAAGAATGTAGGAAGTTACGGACTATCTTCGGATTGTACGAAATTTTTCCATTCAAGGAAGTTTAACTTAGTTTTGGTACGTTCGCACACCATTAAAAGATTAGACGTCTCTTGGGATGATTATGATAAGCCATTTATTTTGGGCATATACTTCAAATTTTCTGCTCCAAGCAGAAGTTCGGTCTATACTTTAGAAATGAATAGTGCAAATAATGATGCAGCCTCAGATGAAACAAAGAATAGGTGTGGTAAAATGATGGACAGGGACAGACGAAGGTCACTGTAAACTTCAGGCATAAGTAAAGTTTGCTCTGTTTGGCATTCTTATTTGGTGCTATAAGCGCCCTACAAACGCGGGCGGAGCAGGAGACGGATCAAGCGCTAGCCTGCTTCACCTTTGTTCTAATCCAACCCTGATGCAAGAGGTGGAAATTATCTCAAGTGGTTAAAATTGCAGGAGACAATGCGCGTGATAAAGTTTGACACATAATGGACAATGGAATCGGATAAAAAAGGTCATCAGATGAGAAAGATAGAAAACGGGTAAAACTCTTTTTAGGAGGTGATAATGAATCGAATGATAGTTAAGAAGTAGGTCTGGTTGATAAAAAGTTTACGTCTTAGTCGATGATGGTTGAAGAGACGCAGAAGATTCTTCATAAAACTCTACGAAAGATGCCCTAGATGATTGCGATGATGATTGGAGGATAATTCTACACAGTGGCATGAATGACTGGGCTATTTCTTAAGGCGTAAACGAGACGGTGTACTTGGTCATATTGATTATATGGCAAAAGACAGCTACGGTCAGAAACTCTTAAGCTAATGCTTCATAAAGTGATTAATAGTTACTCATGAAATCTGTTGTGAGTAAAATATTTTCCGTCAAGAGAAGATAAATTCGCTAAGATGGTATAGTAATCTTGGAAAAATGAATTAGGAAGAATCAACGGAAAGTGTGTATTTTGGTGAGGGAAATTATAAGCGTGCATAGAGAACCAAATAATTTTTGGTCAGAATGCGTACATAAGATAAAGAAGATGCAAAAGATATGAGGAAGAACTTCTTAAAGTCTATGGAAATCTCTAATATCAAAATGCAAATATAGCTCTCAATCTGAAACTATATTAGCTCAGACTTTCATCAACTATGCACTCTCAAAGAGTCAGGAAGACACACGAAGTGAACACTGGCCTATTAAGGATGTGTCGATGTCTGGAGGTCTGTAGTGCACCTTAAGATAAAAATATTTCCTCTACTGAAAAAACTTGGACAGACAAATTTGATAAGGCTCCTTTTTCAAATTAGAGGAACAGTTTGATGACGCAAGCAAGCTGCGCCCTTCTCTTCAGATCAATTTTCTGTCTCGTGATATCATTGTGTGCCCAGCATCACGAGGTGGCTATATTAAAGGTTTGTTAGCATTGAACTACTAGCACCAGCGCAGCAGCATACCCAAGGAAGTTCTAGCATGAGTGCATAGAAGTGTTCTGGGTTCTCAGAAGCACGATTGTGGAGCTTTCACTTTCCGTCTTTCTCTGCGTACACATCTACCTTATATGAAGCCTAATATGAAATCTTCAACCAACGCCAAGGGAAAAACATCAAGTTGATACATTCTAATATTTTGGTGATTGACTATCCTGATTTTGTATTTACATATATACCATTGAAGTTACAGCTGCACATTTTTCTTGCACGTATATATTCATTACTTCCTACAGTATGTGCGAAGTAAGAAAATCTAATACTCTCTCCTTCTTTCTCTTTCTCTCCACTTTTGGAGATTCGAGTTCCCTGCTTGGATGTTTACCTAATTACAGACCTATTTCTGTTCTTCCTCGTAGAAGAAATTCTTGCTCTCCTGACGTAAAATATTTTTCTGAAGGGTCACTTTTACCTGCCAAGAATCTTCGCCGGTTCAGGTGCAGATCTCCCTACTGCAATATGTCCTCCTTCTGCAGAACGTCTGAATGTACATACGTCACTTTCTCCCACTACATAGCTTCCTTCACCTGATGGTGATAAACCGCAAAAGTATCTTTTTGAACAGAGAAGAACTTGACACAATTCCAATGGGGCTGCACCCCTCCTATGAATCACTATCCTATTCACCATTGATTCATACATCCATATGAATATTTGCGGCTTCACGTCAATGTGAAAAGTCGGCAATGATTAGGTTATCGAAGAGTGTAGTGTGGGAGAAACATTGTTTGATAGAGTGGAAGAAATCGGCTGAGGTAGTTTGGTCATGTTGAGAAGATGAATCAGGAACGATCAAGGAAACTGGTGAATAATCTTCGTAGGTATCCCCGAACAGCACTGATGAAGAATGAATTTAATACTTCGGAAGAGGAAGATCGAGATTGACGAGCAGTTCTAATCACCTGTAGAGCGCTGTAAAAAAATATAGAATAGAGCGTAGCGTGATTTGGGAATGATAGCTGGCCTCCAATAATCATTTTTGAAGCATATTTTACTCTTTTTTGTGTGTTTTGGAATCAGTTCGGGATAGCATCTCCAACAAGCCTTTGAAAACTCAAGGACGTGATGTATTATCAACATTCGATGGTGAAGCCTTTGCGATTGTAGAAAATTCTAATTGTCCTATGGAATTGATATCTGTGTAAGACCTTGAAGGGTGTACAGGCGTGTGATGATAGAACATGTTCAGCGTCGAGGTCATCATTTTTACCAGAGGAGAACTTGAAGAAGCTTTCGTAGATCATCGCGACAAAATCATTCGGTATTCAAGACAAGATTATGTTAAGGGGATTCCGGAGATAAAAACGTCGGTAAAGTAGGAACCATTTTTTCTGATAGGAGTGACGAGGAAAATGGAA
>WSXT02091900.1:0-11697 GCA_011762715.2 Neuroterus valhalla
CGATGCTGGCGGATGACAATGGAAAGGGTCGAATGAGCCTTCAGGTAGTTGGTGGTACCCTGAGATGATCTTAAGCCTCTCATTTTATTTTGCCGAAGTCGGCTGCGGATTAACTTTTAAAATGTTGGATACTTTATTACGAGAAGGTTCAATGTTTTTGTGACCTTAATTATCTCATCAGTTTATTAAGCTACTTTATATTTATTTGAAATTTAGATTTTTGGAATGCGAAGGTTTAGAAAAGAGCCGTAGCAAGCTTTTTTTGCTGACTGTGCAGATTCCAAATCCCCCCCCCCTTCCCTCTACACCCTAAAAAGAGATATAGTGGAAATCCGAGGTTTTTGCGCCCATTTTGACCCTTTTGCCCCTTCGTGGTGCAGGTTCAGAAAAATGTTGAAATTTACGTGCATTCACAGAAGAAACAAAGGTTGGAGAAGGGTAATCTGGCATGAAAAAATGTGAAGATCGTGAAATAAGTTAAAAAAAGATCATTGACTTTTAAGAGGATATCTCCAGTTAGCAGACGTTTTTTGGAGTTTGAAAGTTTGAGATGGAAGAAATATTATGATCATTTTATAAACGAACTTTCTACTGCTAACTTCAAAAAGTAAACTGATGATTTAATTTTTAGAATCCTGTGAAAATGATAAGCACTCATTTTCATGCATAGCAAAAGATTTCTGCTAGCTACAATCGAAAAATATGTGATAATTCCTTCATGAAATCTTGAAGATTGTTTCTAACTTTTTGTATTATTTTTCTGTGTATGTATATATATTTCGTTGTAAATGAAATATATCTTGAAGCATTCATTTAACCCATCGCAGTGCTAGCGCTGAACATACATTTCAAAATTTCCAATAATACGAATCATGCGGTAATACGCCCAGTTACGAAATTTTTATTACCAACGGTTCAGATTCGACATAGACGTTACCGTTGTATTTGTCGAGGATACTCGAGGCCGGCATGGCAGTGCACGCCAATGACCGCTAATCAGCATGCAAGGCGGTGCCGATGGCAGGCGCAAGAATTACTTTGTTTGTAATTTAAACAAAAACAAAGAAAAACGCAATATTTGGATAAAATAAGTCTATAAGAGCCTCAATTAGGGTCTAAACACGAGGTGGGACAAATATTACAACAAAGAATTTGTTAATATTTGTTAGCATAGCTAATTTGTTAGCATCTGTGCAACAAAGTGTTTTTTGAATCCAAAAAAAAATCTGGGACAGCAAGAAAATTGATTTCAGAATGAAGAACAACGTGTTCTTGGTGATTTAACAGAACAATTTTTTTATTTTAGCGACCTTTGAAAAATCATTCAAATATGAATAAAATATTGGACGCAAATAATGCATCTCTTTATTTTTGTATTAGATCCTAAAACATACAATAAACTTTTCGAATATGTAGGAAATAAATCAAATAATTTTCCGAAAAATCCAATAACTGGATAACTGGGCTGTGTCCACGTCTACCGAAAAATTTGGTTATTTGTACCCAAATTTTGGTAAGAACAGCTCAGCCAATAGTACCTCTTCCAACTGCCACTATTCGTACACGTTGTCACATCCAAATATTCAAAGAATGTTTCGTCATCTCAATCTTCAAATTTCCATTTTTTTTAGGACGAGGCGTGGGACGAAAATGCGTCATGACATTCGGTGCATTTTTTCTGGGTTGTGCCTTTGTGGCTGGAGTAGGTTTACCCTTGGCCTTGGAACTCCGCAGCTCACATTTACTAGAAGCCAGACTTCAAGTTGTCAGGAGGATTTTGTCGGAAGTTCCACTGATAGATGGGTCGGTATAAAAAATAATTCCTCCTTTAGAAATAATTGCGTACACTCAAAATCCCTTGGACCGGGATTCTAGTCTATTGGACTAGAATCTCTAGATCTAAAATCTAGATTGCCCTAGTGTCGCAAACAAGCGAGGAGATCGATTTTCAAGATCCATTTTAGTTTGTGCATAAAAAAGATTTTACGATTGTTCTGTGAAGCATAAACTCAATAGGTACATTTGAAAATTATTATTTATCAAAAACAAAGTGTTCGAAATTAAATTTTCATCGTATAGAGTTAAGAAGCGTGTTCTTTGTCAAAGCAGTTTTTTCTCGAAGAAACTATTATTTGATTATTATAGATTTAATGCTTTCACGATGATCCATTATGATGAAATAAGGTATTTCGGGTTTCGATCGTGTACAAACTACAAAAATATTTGTCGACGTTTCGTGAACGTTACAGTTCGCATCTTTAGGACTGGCCTAAACTATTATTTCACCATATCAAGTAATTTTCAACTCATTCCTAGCTTGAATGTACTTTAGAAAGTGCATACAGCAGAGGTGTCCAACGCATGAGCAACGGTGTAAATACCTGTCACTTGTGAATCCCCTCTCTTGCCACCTTTGATGCGTTCATGCGGTGAGCGAGATGTGGAAAGGGGTCCTCGGCGACCGGGCTGTGTTAACATTGCGCGCAAGTAGGCGTGGTCAGGCGTAGTCAGATGAAGCCCGTGGCGAAAAGAGAAGAGAATTCTCGATGAAGTGCTCGGAGAAGGAGAAGAAAGAAGAAGCGCGCCAACCTTGCGTTGGACACCCCTGGTATACAGTGAACAATCTGATTCAGAATATACAGAGCATATGAGTAATAGACGATCAGCACTGAAATATCAAGTCTAACCCAAAACTTTAAGGTTATACTTTTCTAGATATATTTATTATTTCATGTATAAATTGATATATAGAGGCACTGAATTTATTTTTGTGCCAATAAAAGTTTATTCAATATCATAATTTACTGAAACTTACATGATGCAGTAAATCAGATGTTATTTTGAAAAAAATCAGTTTTTACAGTAAATGTGTATTTTCACTGTATATAACGAAAATTCCGTCAAGAAAACTTTGTTTACGATAGATCTTTTTTTGCATTGTTTACTTATTGTTTCAAACTGCGAAAAAAATAATCCTGAATTGATTTTCCTGCACAAATTAAAATGAATCTTAAAACTGTAACTCACTTTTGCTAGTTCACATTTTGACCGCATCATATTTATAAATGGCGTCATGCAATTCTACGGTTCCCAATATCCCTGGTCCAAGAAAGCTAAGGCCGGAAAACGATTTCAGGGTCCATTGGACCAGAAAGGCAGTCCATTGGACCAGAATTGGAGGTTTGGTCATTGCTTGGACCAGAACTCCGGTTCAAGGGATTTAGAGTGATGCGACCAAAACTGGGTAGACAAAAAGTGGAAAATGTTACACTCCATACGGTAAACGAAGCATCACATCCTGTTAAAATTGAATAGCACGACCTCGAATGATCCTCAAAAATTGGGACAAACTCTATTTTCCTAAAGGGACCTAAGAGCGAAAACGCTGATTTTAGTGGAGAAGGGAAAGAACAGGCGAGAGCTGAACAGGCTTCAGCTGGAACGGCTTTTTTTTCAATTGCAATAGCTCAAAAAATACTCGACAAAAAAATTTTCTGTTTATGAATAATTGAAAAGCAACCCGCAATTAATACAAACGACCATAATCCTGAAATCGATTTTTTTGCTCTTAGGTCCTTTTCTTCGGAGCGCGTCACATATTCAGAAACTATTTGTATTGTCGCCATGGCTTGGTTCATCGAAATGCGGTGATCGTAGACCAAATATGTTCGGTGACCCTATTGGGAATTTAAAGTTGCAATGCGATACCTGATGGCCATCTAGCGAACTAACCAATATGGCTGCCAAGTGGATACACGTAGCATTGTTTACATGCATGTTGCACTCAAATAACCCGATAATAATTATTTTGTGTCAGATTAATCATTTAGAAGTACATAAGAAGTTTATTAAGTTAATATAAAATCTTGAAAATGTAATTCTCCTGGAACCATAGAAAGGGAAACGATACTCGCAAAGGCAATGTGTACTGCGTTGTCAATTGTGACTCCAAAAAAAATATCAACACTAATTTTAGTTTCCATAAAGTACCAAAACTTGGCAGTGGTACTGTTATAGTGAAAAGTCTTGTTGGAGAAAGCATTGTTGTTGATTAAAGTTTCGAATGCTTAAAACGACTCAAGATTCGAGATACTGATAAACAAATAATAGTTTGCTCTCTGCATTTCAGTGTACATGATTATGTATTTCCTGGTTTGTTTTTTTCCAAAGTTCTAACGTGATTATTAAATAGAAATATTATCATGATCATTATATAAAATTTATGGCTTGTGCCAGCTTTGCAAGTGCAGTCCATGACAGTGACAGACAATTGTTTATTGATCTTACTGTTGTTATTATTATCACGAATTATCACTTTTTCACCTTCGATCATGTTTCCGGAAGACGGCGTTCCAACAGCATACTCACACAATGTTTTTAGAGAGAGTAGAAACTTTTTTATCACATTTAAATTAAACTTCACTTGAATAACAGTTTCAAGACTAATGTTTATCATACGCAGGCCGAATGCCATAGGCAGCCATGTTTGTCTTGATACAGCAGCGCCTCTTTGCCCGCGGTGGATGTTTTCTTTGCCGATACACTTCGTTGAATTGTGATCTGATTTACAAGCTTATAGAACTATGCTTTATAAATGGGTTTAAAATCTGGAAGATAATAAAAAATTCTTTCGTGAAAAAATAGCAGATAATAAGTCATTAAATTTAACGAAATCATTTCGAGTCGTGCTACTCGAGTGCCTTTTGTAACAAATAATTATATTTGATGTAGCTGTACTATAGATAGTAAATGTAAATGTGTATAAATTTAATTTTGTAGACACAACGACTTTGCCTGGAAGTTTCGAAAGCACCAAGGTAACATAAGAAACATCCCTTTCCAGGATGATCTTTCTCAAAATTCAACATGGGGTCCGCAATGGCAAACTGACCTGAAACGTCTTCGACAGGGCATCGTTGGCGCACAATTTTGGTCAGCCTACGTCCCATGCGAAGCTCAATTTTTAGACGCCGTGCAATTAACTTTAGAGCAAATAGACGTTGTTCGTAGAATTGCCTCAAAATATCCAAGGAGGATGAGGTTAGTGACCTCAAGTGAGGAACTGAAAAGGGCTCATAAGGATGGGGTCATAGCCAGTTTAGTTGGCATCGAGGGAGGTCACAGCATTGGCTCTTCCATGGCTGTTCTCAGAAGTTTCCATCTTCTTGGTGCACGATATATGACCTTGACGCACAAGTGCAACACTCCTTGGTGTGTTTTTATATTTATATATTTTTTAACTTAGTTTAGAATATACGAGAAAAATTTATTTTCAATGCATGGGGAACCTCCTTACCCCCTAGAGTTAATGATCGCTCCGATAAACTGATCAAGGCGCTCATCTTCATTCCTCCACAGCTACTTGGGTTCTCTTCCCCTTCCAGTGGACGCTACCCCTCAGCTCCACGAGCGCTTAGTATAGTCCGGGCGCTAGCGGAGGATGCCGTATGCACTTCTATATCCAGTCGAGGACTTTGTTTATTTTTATGTTTTTTTGGTGCGCAGAATTGATTTTTCGAGGTCTCTAGGCCCAAAACCTGTCAGTTTCTTTGTTATGCAGAATTAATTTGTTTAAATCGATATATCTTCTTGTCTGCAACATTCCGGAATTTCTGATAGATAGGATTGATTGTAATTTTCATCACGAACATTTTCCACTTTTACTTTTGAAAAAATCTTAATTAGAACAAAAGTTACAGACAAATGAGTGCAAAAATATTGTAGATACGTGCTCTTTTCGCAATCAATCGATCATAATTTAGCTTGTGCGATTGCTATTGAGACTTATGATAGTTCATTTTCAAGAATATATCCGCCGATTCAATATGAGCCTTTCGCCACATATTTTAAAGCCTTAGGAACAATTTTGTAGCCCTCAAAAGGTGATATTTTTACCAAAAAATGACAGTGTCAATTGTTTATGTCCCTCTCGTTCAATGAATTCCAAACAATGTCGGAAAAACAGTTATCCCATATTGTTCCTCAACAAAAATTGAAACTTTTAAGCCCTAGTAGCGATTTCCAAATTGAGTAGTTGCTGAAAAATCGCCGTTTTTGTAGCGCCTGCACGGCGAACAAGCGCCATGCGCGACTCTGAAATCGGAGCCTCAATCGACTGGCCGCTACAAAAACGGTGATTATTCAGCAACTGCTCACCTTGGAAATCGCAACTAGGGCTTAAAAGTGTTGTTTTTTCTTGAGGAACAATATGTGATGACTGTTTTCCGATTTTGTTTGGAATTCATTGAACAAGAGGGACATAAACAATAGATACTGTCATTTTTTGATAAAAATATCACATTTGGAGAGCTGTAAATTTGTTCCTAGGGCTTGAAAATATGTGGCCAAGGGCTCATATTAAAGCAACGGATATATTCTTTAAAATGTAGCTATCATAAGTCTCAATAGCAATCGTACAGGCCAAATTATGATCGATTGACTGCGAAAAGAGCACATATTTACAATATTTTTGCACTTATTTGCCCGTAACTTTTGTTGTAATTAAGAGTTTTTCAAAAATAAAAGTGAAAAATGCTCTTAATGGAATTGAAAATCAACACTATCGAGCAGAAACCCCGTAATTGTTTCAGATAACAAGGTTAATCGATTTAAACAATTAGATTGTAATAACGCAAAAAAACTGATGAGTTTTGGGACTGGAGACCTCGAAAAATCGATTCTTCACACCAAAAAACATGAAAATAAACAAAGACTCTGACTGGATAGGGGTGTTCGAGGTCGCTGAATTCGAATCCAAAGTCAAAATTTCAAAAAACATAATGGCGGATGAGTTGTAGTCAAAAATTTTCAAAAAATTGGTTTAATTTGTGCAATTATGAATCAATTTAGTTGAAAGCAGATATGTAAAGGTTTTTATGGTCGCTCGATACGAATCCAAAGACGAAATCTTGAAAAACAAAATGTCGGATGAGTTACCGACAAAAAGTTCCGAAACATCAGCATAATTTTTTCAATTTCGGTTCAATTTACTTGATAGAAGATAAACAAGGGCGTTTCAGGTCACTGAATTCGAATCCAAGGGCAAAATTTCAAAAAACAAAATGACGGTACAGTTATAGTCAAAAAGTTTCCTAAAAATTGGTTTAATTTTTGCAATCATGAATTAATTCAGTTTATAGAAGATACGTAGAGGCTTTCAAGGTCGCTGAATTCGAATCCATAGTCAAAATTTCAAAAAACATAATGGCGGATGAGTTATACCAACTAATTTTCAAAAAATTAGTTTAATTTTCGCAATTATGAATCAATTTAGTTGAAAAAAGATATATAAGGGATCTCAAGGTCGCTCGATTCGAATCCAAAGACGAAATCTCGAAAAGAAATGGCGGATGAGTTGCCGACAAAAAGTTCCCAAAAATTAGCCTAAATTTTTGCAATTTTAGTTCAATTTACATGAAAGAAGATAAAAAAATGTTTTTGAGGTCACTGAATTCGAATCAGAAGTCAAAATTCAAAAAAACGAAATGGCGGAAGAGTTATAGTCAAAAATTCCCAAAAAATCGGTTTTATTCCTGCTATCATCATATAATTCAGTTGATAGAAGATGCGTAAGGGCTTTTAAGGTCGCTGGATTCGAAACCAAAGACAGAATTTGGAAAAACACAATTAGCGGATGAGTTACCGACAAAAAATTATAAAAAATCGGCCTAATTTTTTCAATTTCAGTTCGATTTACTTGAAAGAAGGTAAACAAGAATTTTCGAGGTCGCTGAATTCGAATCCAGAGTCAAAATCTAAAAAAAAATGGCGGATGAGTTGTAGTCTAAAAATTTTTTTAAAAATTGGTTTGATTTCTGGAATTGTAAATCAATTCAGTTGATACAAGATGTTCAAAGATTTCTAGGTCACTGGATTCAAATCCATAGACAGAATTTTGGAAAACAAAAAGGCTATGAGTAGAATCCACGAACAAAAATGTTAAATTTTCTTAATTTGCTTAATTCTTTATTTGATTAATTCTTTTCTTAATTCGACCAAAAAGGAAAAATTTTTCATTACCAAAAAAGCTGCATCTTCAACCAGATAAGGTTATCCAGCTAAAAAATAAAACAAGTCGCAACCATATTGTTATGTATTTCCAAGCCGAAAAGGCATATTTTATCGAAAACATTTCTATTTTCGACAAAAATAATAGAATTTTCAACCAAAGAGTACAACTTTCTAACAAAATAGTTAATTCGACAAAAAAAACTTCAATTTTCTGCATACTACGGAATAGTATTCACATTTCCGATTGGGAAGATCAATTTAGAACAGAAGAAGAGAAAAATCTCTAAAGAAAAACAAGTATTTTTTGCCAAGTTATTGAATAAAAAATGACGATAAACTTCCAATCAATGATGGTCTTGTTGATATTTCGTATATATATTCTATCATCTTTGTCGAAAATAGAAATTTTTCCGATAAAATATGCCTTTTTGGCTACAATATGGTTATAACATATAACAATATGATTGTGATTTGTTTTGTTTTTTAGCTACGTATTCTTATCTGGTTAAAAATGCAACTTTTTAGCAAAAAAATCGTCAATTTTAGTTTCAAAATTAGTTCTTTTAAATTCAGAAGTTTGGTTAAAAATTAATCTTTCTGGTGGAGGGGGCAATTATTATGTTTGGTTGAAAATGCAACCGTATTTTTCATATTCTTCCATTCAGTTAAAAATTGAACTGTTTGCTTTTTAATTAATAAAAATTCATGTTTTTCGTCTCGATGGTCGTGTTTTTTCTGAAATATTTGTCGTTTTAGCCTAGAAACTCAATCCTTTTGTGGAATATTATCTATTTTGGTAATGAATAATTTTTCTTTTTTAGTCGAACTTTCAAATATTTCATTGTAAATGAAATATATCTTGACTTATTCATTTTACCCATCTCAGTGCTAGCGCCGAAAATACTTTTCAAATTTCCAATAATACGAATCATTTAATACTCCCAGTTACGAAATTTTCATTACCCGGTGCATTTGTCAAGGATACTCAAGGCCGGCATAGCAGTGCACGCGAATGACCGCTATTCAGCATGCAAGCAGGTGCCGACTTTCAGGCGCAAGAATTACTTGATTCTTATTTCAAACAAAAACAAACAACAACGCAATATCCGGAAAAAAGAAGTCTATACGAGCCTCTATTAGGGTCTAAAGAGGAGGTGGGACAAATATTACAACAAAAAATTCATAAGTGTAAGAGAATTATGGCTTTGGCGAAAGCCTAACCTTGAAGAAGCACCTTAAACACCACTTGCCATAAGGACCATTTTTTACCAACGTTCACGATTAGATAATGCTTATGACAAATAGCGTAAAATGCAAATTGAATTTCCTCTCAATTTTATTTTTCTTAATGTGATTCCTGCTCCACATTTCTAAAAAGAGGCTTTTTTTCTTTACAAGTCAACTTGCTCTTATTTTCACTTTACTTCAAAAATGGAAAATGCTCGAAAAAATTGCTCTCCGTAGTTTCCTTCAGCATTTAAAAACGAAAAAAATCGCCTTTTGCTTCTATTTGTTTTTTGATCATCTTAGAAACAGTTAGGACTACCAACAAACAGGTTTTCGTTAGATTCAGCGTTTCAGAAACGCATCGAAATCATTCCTACATGTTTCACAAAAGATTATGTACATCATTTCGCAAAGTGATTAAAAAATTATCAGAAAACAATTGAGTTTGAAAAATCTTTTTGAGAAACGGCTGATAGAATCAAATAAAGGCTAGATTATAATTCAGCATGGAAAGTTTAAGAAATTATTTGTTTTGTTACACAGATACATAGCTGACATTTGGTTAGCCAGTTTTGATTAGAGGTTCCAAATGTTCAAAACAAAAACTTTTAGAATTGAAATTTTAAACTTTTCTGATTTCGATTCAAATTTGAACAATGCAAACATAATAATTTATTAATTGCTGTTCACTCAATAGAAAGGATTTAAAAATATAGATTCGACCCTTGATCTAATAGAAAATGTAACAAAGGACCTCTCTATAGAACGAAACATTCATTTTGAAAAATTGATATTAAATTTAGTTTGAAATATTTTCAAAAGACGTTTCACCTATAAAATTTTATCCGATCAGCGCGGATGTTGTAGTTTTGTTTAATTATTGCATATCAACCGCTCAAACAATTATGATTTCAGGGCTGATTCATCTTCAGTCGAAGATCCAAATGAAGACGCCCCCATGGATTTTCATAGTAATGGGCTATCTGGTTTTGGAAAAGCCGTCGTGAAAGAACTAAACAGATTAGGCATGTTAGTTGACCTTTCTCATGTCTCCATAAGAACTATGAAGAATGCCCTTGCCATTACGAAAGCTCCCGTCATTTTTTCGCACAGTGCCGCAAGAACTCTTTGCAATTCATCAAGCAACGTTCCAGATGACGTCCTAAGAAATTTAGTAAGCTTTCTTTGTTACCACTAATTCAATTTCTATGGAAATTGACAAATGATTTTCTCCAGATTATATATTTGTACTCAATCGAGACTCATTACATAAATACCAGATTAATTCGACATAGAAGAAAGTTGAGTTAGATAACATGAAAAATTCAAGAAAAAAAATATACATGAATTTAAAGTTTTTTTTCTGTTTTAGTCTCTAAATGGTGGTCTCGTTATGGTTAGTTTTGATAGTGCTCATCTCAGCTGCGGAGATACAGCATCTTTATTCGACGTCATAGGTTAGTGCACGAAATATACATTTACTGACAATAAAAAAGAAAAAAAGCTTTTCCATGTATTCTGACACGCATTTTTTTATCCAGCACACATAAACCACATAAGAAACACAGCTGGTGTTAATCACGTGGGATTAGGTGCCGGATACGATGGAATTTCAAGGTAAGCCCAATAAACTTGCAAGAATAATAAGTAGTAATGTTTAGTAAGAATGAACATTCGCTTTTTTCTGTAACACACGGTGTTCCCCAAGCATGCAAAAGTGGCCCAAAAATGGATTCAAAATCAGCTAACGCAGAAGATTTCTATATTGTTCGTTGAAGAAAAAAATATCAGATTTAAAATCCTTAGTGATCGGTCTCGCAAGTTATATGGACGTTTTTGTTTTTTGCTATGCGCATTCATGAAGAGCAAAATAGAGCATTTGAGCACACACGTACAATCCTTTTTTTGATCCATGTCAAACAAATTGATAATGTATTTATCATTTACTGTTGATAACATTTTTTTCGGAAATGTATTGATGTGTTGATAAATTGTTAAGTAGGCTTAATGAATAATGCGAATTTGAATCCCTTCGTTCTTCCGACTCCTCTTAAAATGCTTCAACTAATTTTTATGGAGTTCGGGTTATGTAGAAATGGCGGACCTAATATGGTGGACTAGAAATTTTACATTCTATCAAATTTGGATAAACAGATGGATACATAATTTTTGAGGTCGCTGATTACGAATCTGAAATCAGATTTTCAAAACTTGAAATGGCGGATTCAATATGGCAGACTGAAAATGTTTCATTCTACCGAATATGATTATTTTTTTCCAAATGATAAGAAAAAACCACTGCAAAAAACCTTCCTCTTTTGATACCCAAGCTTGGGACCGGCTTTGGCAGAGTTTTGTATCCGTTTCTTTGTTTTCTTTTTGTTTTTTTTTCTTTTTCTGTTTTTTTTTTGTTTTTTGTCTTTTCCCTTTTTAATCAAAGGGTCCCCATATCAGATCTAC
>WSXT02091911.1:0-11696 GCA_011762715.2 Neuroterus valhalla
GCAACTTTCTCTTAGAAAAGGATTAGAAAGTCAAGGTTTTTTCTGAATTTTTCAACTTATTTTCAACGTTTCAGTTAGAGCGAGTTAACAATCAATAAGAGTTAACAAAAAAAATTGTATAAACAATTTGTTATTATTCATAACAATATTCTCTGAGAATAATGCTACCAAGTTACGGTTTTTCTGAATTTTCAATTTTTTGTCCACTTTCAATTCGGAATAAATAATTATCTAATTTAATTTAGCAAAAATAATTCCTGAATTCCAAACTCTTTATCACTTTTCAATTAGATTGAAGTTATAATTAATTCTTGTTAAAAAATAATTGTTCAAACAGTTCATTATTGTTTATGGCTATCTTCTCGTAGATAAGTGCTAAAAAGTTGCGGTTTTTCCTAAAATGTTTAACTTTGCTTTACGTTTTTAGTTGTAAACAAACAATATTTAAACATTAGAGAGAATTATATTTTAGATAGTATTTATTGTTTTGAGTGAATTATTTTTGTTCTTTTCGAAATGTTCAAAAAAAAAATTAATTAAAACAAAAAGGCTGAGTTATTTCAGTGAAACATGAATTTCGAATTTTCTACTAAAATTATGGATCTTCAACGCAAAAATTGAATTTTTAAGAAACTAGTTACACTTTCAACCAAAGAGTTGATTCTTTGACCTGGAAATATAAATTTTTTATCAAAAATAAAATGGTTGACATTCCAATTTTTTTTTTTTAAATAGAAAACAATTTAATTCTAAAAACAACTAAATCAATTTAATCATTACCTTACTAAGTGAAAAATGGAAAAAAAGCTCAAGGGTTTAGAAAAACCCGCAATTTTTCAGTACCAGTCTAAGAGAAGAAAGCCATAAACAATTATAATTTGTTTAAACAAATATTTGGGTTGAATTGAATTAAATATTAACTCACTCCAAGTGAAAAGTGGGAAAAAAGTTAGAAATATCAGAAACAACCGCAAATTTCTAACATTAGGCAAAGAAAATATTATTAGCAATGATAATAAATTGTTTAAACAATTATTTCTTTAACATGAATTATTTGTCCTTTAATCTGATTAAAAAGTGATGCAAAGTTCAAAAAATTCAGGAAAAAACCGCGACTATGTAGTATTAATCTAGAAAAAGATAGCCATAAACTTTTACAATTTGTTTACACCATCAGTTTTGCTAAATTAGATAAAATAATTACTTAATTTTAGTAAAAAGTGGACAAAAAGTTGTAAATTTCAGAAAAAGAACCGCAACTTTGTAGCATTATTTTGAGAGGATATTGGTATAATTATTAACAAATAGCTGAAACAATTTTTTTTGTTAACTTCAATTGATTATTACCTCACTTTAACTGAAACGTTAAAAATAAGTTGAAGAATTCGGAAAAAACCTTGACTTTCTAAACCTTTTCTGAGAGAAAGTTTCTAAAAACAATAATGAATTGTTTAAACAATTTAAATAAACATCTAATTATCAATAAAAAGTAGTATTTCATCTAAATGAAACAATTCGCATTCTGTGACTTATTGTAAATTTTGAACTTGATTCACCTAATATTGAGAATTCTGAATAAGATTTACAAAAACGCATTTTTTTCTTATGGGAAATGCGTGTTAAACTTCATGGGGCTTGCGCCCTTTCTAAATATAATTTTTTTTTTTAAATGCGTTTATTTTTTTGTGGATTGGAACAAATTTCTGGGCGTTTTGCATAAATATTCAAAAAAAAATTTTTTTGGACCATCCTTAGGTATCATGGATACGGAAAATAATTATTGCATCTTGTAGATGACGTTGAACCAACTTAGTTTTTACAAGAAGCAGATCAATATTAGATATAAATATTTTCTGAATTTGATTTAATGGGAGGAGGTTAGTCCTAAGCGGTCTTGCAGAATCTTTTTGAATTCGGAATCTTGGATAATTTGTTCACATCTTTCGGGAGCTTGAGAAAAAATTTACATTCACAACATCAAGAAATGAAAAATTAGATTCGCATTATTATGAATATCATAAATGAAATTCACAATATTCAAGAATATAACCAATTATCTGCGCATGCTTCACTTTTTTGGGCGCTCCTTATAACGATCGTCATCTTAATGGACTCTCTCATTCGAATGTAGAATTTCAAATCGTCATCTTCAATCATTGCTTATTTTGAAATAAGGCATATTTTTCTTCTTCCGTGTGATAGATGAACTTATCAACAATTTGAAACACCATTAATTTCAAAATCGATTTTTTGAGTCTTAAGCACGTTCTCTCGTGCAGCGTCACATATATAAATAAAAAATATAAATATAAGGAATATTTTTTAGAAAATTCGATTATTGGCTTAAACAATAAAGAAAGGTCCAATAAGATGATTATAATAATCTGTCGTTCAAATTTTTCCAATAATTTGGTTTTTTAATTTCCTGTTTGTAATTATGCTATAAGTTCCTAACCGAGTGAATTTTTTCCTGGGATGCTGTGCTCAACAGCTCATCATTAGCTGTTCTTGTTCAGAAATTATTTAGCGGAAAGTATCTGCAGGAGAAGTTAATTTCAAATATGCATTAGTTCTGTACGAGCAAAGTTTCAGATTTTAACATGTTTCAACTTTTATGCTATGTGAAATGGCGAATAAAATCTATTTTTCCATTTTCTTTTTAATCTTCCAGCAATCATTTTTCCTGCGCTCATAAGGCTCGATATCGTTCACATATAATGTTAGGGGTATTTGAGACAAAAAAATCATGACTTTTGAATTTGATTATTATTATACAAAAATTATATAAACAAATAATTAATATTGAGGATTTCTAAGAACTAATTACGGGTGTTTATTTCTAAAATATATGTATGCGTCAAATTACTCTTTTCATATGGATAAACAAATTTCACCCAAAGAATCCATACCATAGAAATTTTTAGGCAGGACATTTTTTTGCCACTCAATGTTCCTCAAATCATGTTGTGAGAAATACTGAGCAATGAAAATTATAAAAATTTCTTATAAAAATACCTTGAAAAAATCTCCTCTATAAGATTGAAATCCGTTGATATCCTTCATAAATCCCTGGAACCCTTAGAATCCTTCGAAATATTATGCTATCTCTTTTGAATTCGTAGAAGTTCATTCCATTTCCATTGGAATCCCTTGAAATTTCTAAATATCGTGTAAACATTTTGAAATCTGTTACATCTTTGGAAATCCATCTGAAATTGTTTTAAATCTTTAAGAATATACAAAATCCTGCAACGTGCCATGAAATCCGTTAAAACTGACTTCTATTGTTTGACGAAATAGGAAATACATTCAGAAATGTTTGCTAACGTTTCGAAAATGATTGTTTTTACTGCGGGCAAAACGCTAAAAAATGCTTTCGTACTTCTTTTGGTAGAGGAATAAACATTGAAGTTTTTGAAAAATAAGAAAAATATTCAAATTTCCTTCAGTTTCCGTTTTGTCCTGGAGGGGAAACGATTTACTAAACGTCAGTAAGAAATTTGCAAAGTTTGCTAACAGATAAGTTAGAAATCAACGACATCATTTGTTCTTTTTTTTTTGTTTTTCTGTTACACTATACGTATATTACCTCAGAGTCAAAATGTTATTTTTCATACACATTGGGGATATACTTGAGACGCGCTCCGAAGAAAGGGACCTAAGAGCGAAATCGCTGATTTTAGAGGAGAAGGGAAAGAACAGGCGAGAGCTGGACAGGCTTTAGCTGGAATGGCTGTTTTTAAATTGCAAAGGCTCAAAAAATACTCGACAAAAAAAATTTCTGTTTGCGAATAATTAAAAAGCAATCCTTCATTATTATAAAACGACCATAATCCTGAAATCGATTTTTTTGCTCTTAGGTCCCTTTCTTCGGAGCGCGTCACATTTAGTTTAAAAGTAAAATATTTCATGTCCTATGTATATTCATTTCTTCTATAATAATTATTGACCGATCTATGTTACCCTACTTTAAACAAATTACAATGGACACATTTATTTCGATACAGTTTCTACTCATTTTTCATAACTATAGACAATATAATGACACATATGACAGTAAATGAACAAATTGAACGTATTACAAATAATGTATACATATATATGAGGTTAGATACGCCTTGTTCTCCCAAACTCACGCTCAATCGTTAAAAGACTTCTATGCTGCTGAAGGTCCACAATACACTATTTTAGTTTAAAAGACGTCTGTAAAAGCTTTCCAATTATTGTCAGCCGCCAGAAGTAAACGATCTTATCACTTGAAATTGATAGTTGTCAAGAATTCGGGTACGTTGTAACCAAATTTTTGTTATTCTTGAAAAAAAGGTAATGGGCTATACAAATTTATATGGTTCTTTGAATGGGCGTAAAGCAGAATGTCGATAATTAATTGTACGTTGAGGAGGGATGTGGTCATCTCACGCGACCATGTGCACTTTGGTCTTTCCGATGTTGTACTTGTGTCTTGCTGTTCCTGGAATCTTTTTTTTTTCTCGGTTTGTCCGTCTTTTTCTCGGATCAATTGGTCCTTTTATCCTCTCTTCTTCCATGTAAAGCCAATTCCAATAAAGACGGTTAGAATACAGGTAAAGTAGATACACGGAGAGAAGTTTCTAGTAAAAATTGCGGAGATGGTACCGGTAAAAATTACAGTGACGCACCGTAATGTTGGGACATAAATGAGTTGCTTGTGAAAAGTACAGTTAGTCCTTGTAAATTTTACGGGACAGCACCGTCAAATTTCCTGTCACATATGCATGCAAACAAAATTTAAGGTTATGTTAACCCATTAAAATTTTGACACTCTGTAAATATATAAGAAGGAAAATAATCAGTACATGGAAGAGGTTATGTTTACAGAACGCTACTTTAATAATTACATCTGATTTAATTATGAATTCACTTAGAGATGTAATGCTGGAAGGGAAATCGATTCCCGGTTGGGAAACATTCTTTGTTCTTCATGCACTCAATAAGTCACCGACCAAGTGACAATCGAGGATTCAACTTCAAGTGTACGAGTAAAAATTACAGGACACTCCGTAAAAATTACAGAGATATCTGCGCAATAACTACGAGATTTTCTTGGTAAATATTCATGCGCACAAAAATTACTTTTCGTCACGTAAAAATTGCTGGGACATCTCCATAATTATTGCCGAAGTTCTGCGTACAAATGACAAGTACGATTCAGATGTCCACACTTTACGGGACGATCACCGTAATTTTTACGTAGATACTTTTCTCCGTGTAGTATTGCGCACGTTTTTATTTCTCGTTTTCCACTGACAGATTTGAATGAGGAACATTGAATAAGGAATAAAAGAAAAAACTCGAGGAACTCATGAACAAGAAACTCAAAAGGACCAAGAGACACGTTAGAATATATACATACTAGATATAGACTTTAGGTAAATAAGGTTTCAAGACTTGACCCCGTCATCGTGAACGCCAGAGGAAGCAAGAGGTAGTCCTGCCGGAGTTGCGCCAGGTTAATATGGAAAATGGGCTCAATAACTACTGCAACTTCAGCGAGCAGAAGAAATGACAAACGAAGTTTGGAGTAGGTCGTGCAAGGATCCGGCGAGCAATAGGTAGTAGTTTTCTTACTGCTCCTCCCACCTCTATTCCTCTTGGTTGAAAATTCATCTTTTCGGTTGAAAGTTCAACTGCTAGGTTGAAAGTTAAACACATGTATTAGAAATTCAATTTTTAAAAATAAAAACACACCTTTTTGTTTGAAAAATTAAATATTTTGATGAAACTTCGCCTTCTATAGTCAAAGATTAATGTATACAATTCTTAATACATCCATTCTAGTTGGGAATCTAACCTTTTTGGTTGAGAATCCAATTTTTCGATTGGAAACCTACTTATCTGGTTGAAATGTTTCATATTTTCCTAAAAATTTATCTTTTTAGTTGAAAATTAATGTGTTCCACTCTAAATTGATTCATTTTGGTTAAAAAATCAACATTTTATTTTTATTATACCATTAAGCCAAATCTCTTTCGGGGTAAGCGTAACTCGTTTGGTTCCAGCCCCGCGTACTACTGGAAAATAGAGAATTGATACGGAAAGATTTAAAAGTAGAATTTACATGGGAAATATCAAACAAGAGATGTGTATGAGAAGAAAGCAGGAATAGGTATTAGATCAGTCTTAGAATTCATTGCGTGTTTTTTGCGAACAGGAAAAAAACTAATTTTATTTTGAATCTTAATTTTTCAATCCAAAAGCTTCACTTAAGATGCGGGATTTTTAGTAAACAGAGGCTCTAATTGAATTGTTAAGCAGAATGAATATACGCCAGGCTACTTCGGCAACATAAGAGGTTAGATCTGATCATAACGATATACAGCAGAAGTTTATAAGAAGTTTAAGATATACAGCCTGTTTCTGCTTTTAAACGACACACTCTTCCTGTGCAACATCTCTCCGATACGGGTCGTTGCCTGGAACACCCTTTCCCTTATGGATTGCAACAATAATCACCTTTCTACAATCACTCGGAACTTCGCTATTCACAGCACATATATTCATAAATTCACACAGTCACAAACACAACTTTCCACTACCGTATCCGTGTCTGTATTACTGTTGTTATGCTCCGCGGCTTCACCCTCACATAGCTTTTCGAAAAAAATGCCGCATACAGTCTTTCACTTTGTCCAAGTCCCATGCCATTTTGCCGTCAGCATTCCTAATTTCGACTATTTCAGTGCTATAATTTCCTTTTATATTCTTCTTAGCCCATCTCCAGAACAGTTTTTTATTTCTTTTAAGAAAACATCTTGCATTTTTGTATCTTCTTCCGTTTTGACATCATCCTTGCTATCTTTTACTAGTATATTTGCTTTCATCTTTTTATTCCTATAATCATCTATGACTCTAGTCCTTTCCCTATTCATAAGATCTCTAATATTCAACATTTTCGAGTACGCTTTTTTTATCTCGTTGAATGCGACGCGTATTTCATCATTACGCAACGCATCACCAGACTTTCTTCCTACAGTCACAGGACCACACACTTCCGAAGCACTCTCGAACATTCTATTCCGCTGTATTATCCATCCACCCTCTACATTTTTGCTGCATAATTCTGTCTACCAGTCATCTTTGTCATGCCCTAAATATTTATCCAGCTTTTCACAATATACTTTTTCTACTTCTGGTCTTTGCAAATTCTCTATTCTGACTCGCGTCTGTTTAAATTTTTCAGTAATTTTTCTTCTCCTTCATCCTTGATCTAAGTTTTTTTTTCGAAACTATAAGATAGTCATCTGATCCGCATTCAGAACCTCTCATAGCCCTTGTATCTTTTACAAGCCCTTTCAGTCTTTCGTCCGCCACAGCAGAATCGATCATACTATGGTTTTCGCCTCTGCCCATAGCATACATGTGTATCATTTCGTGCCTGAACCAGGTGTTTGTAATAAACAAATCCTCTTCTAAGCACAAGCTGATAAATTTATCCCCATTACCATTCGTTTTTGGGTCTTCAAAATGACCAAATATTCTGTCAGTACCTTCGCGTTGCACAGCAACCCAACCGTTCATGTCTTCGAGTAATATTATTCCTTCGCCTGGATCACATGTTTCTATTATATCATTCAACGAGTCCCAGAAGGTGTCTTTTGCCTCTTTACTGTCACCATCAACAGGAGCATAACATGCTACAATGAATAGTCTCCTGATTCCAACTTTCATTCTAACCCCTAATAATCTAGGAGATACACACTTATACATTTTGACATGTTCTTTTGCTCTCTCATTCATAATAAGACCTATTCCTTGGCTAGCGCGTGATTTATTATCCACCTCTGAACAGAGTTCGAGACCATTCTCCACCCTATTAACCTATTATCCCTTTTTCTTTGTTTTCGGTACGCACAAAATATCAAGCTTCCTTATGCGCATAGTATCCCGAAATTCCTTTTCCTTTATATCATTTACACCTCTGGCATTCCACAAACCCAGCCTCGATTCATCACCTGAAACTTTTCCGGGGGCACGCGGTCCGTTGAAGGAAGCAGCAGTCCTGTCATCCGAGGCTATATTATAGTTTCTATTATTCATTATGTAGATTATCGACGCAAGCACTAACTTCAAAAGTTTTTATTGGTTCAGTTACATACTGAGGAGGGCACCAGTCTCCTGAAGTTTGGTCATTTAGGAAGAGTAGACCAGGCTTGGTCCCGCGAACTGCTGAAAAAATAACTCTTATTTGTAAACGCATCGCCTCGGCTGCGCAAAGGGTCACTTGCCAATTTTATTTGAATCTTGAACGAAATAATCCAGCATGATTCAAAAATTTGAATTTAAAAGAAGAACTTCTGATTCCAACCACAAAGGATAAATTTATTTTCAAACATAACGAGAAGATCCGTTTCCTAGCATAAAACCCAAAGTTCCATCAAAATCAATCAATTTTCTCTGAATAAAATTTTGGATGAAATTGAAAGGACAAAAATAAGGCACTCATCCTTGTATAATCATGCAGCTTCGTTGACTGAAGAACAAGATGAATCTTGCACAAAATAACTCAGATTTATTGGAAAAATCATGAATTTACAAGACGAATTTTCAAGTATAACTGCAAAAAATACGAGTTTTCAACAAAAAACAATTCATCTACTAAATAAAATTGGAGGGCAATTTGAAAGGGCAAATATAAGGCACTCATCCTCGTGCAATGATGTAGATTTGCCGACTAGAGATCCTTCTACACTGAGATTATCAATTTTTGTACAAAAAAATATTGGACAAAGACACTTCATAAAAATTTGAAAAATCAGCGTGTAATAAGGAGACCGCATGTGTTTCTTATCAAGTCTTTGAGTCGACTGACCCCTTGAAGAAAGGGCCCTCTTGATAGTGTTATTTGAGACCGCTCGCAATTTTATGGGAAAACAACTTTTAGTAATTCCTACCATACTCCTATACTATATTGTTCATCAATTGCTCATGGTTAATTATTTGGCTCAATTCGTTCAATAAATTCAATACAATAAAATCTCACTGCACTAATCTCAATGTACCATTCATATCATTTGAAAAATAAAAAAGCTTTTGATTACTTTTCAGAAATAAAAATATAAATAATAACAAGCTGAGGAAAAAACTACTTTTTTAGTTTGGCATTTTTTTAATTCTAAGTTGTTTTCAATAAAATTTGAATTTGGGAAAGGCTTTTAAAAATATTTCTTGAGTAAACTATTATTTATAGTTTATATGCGTTATGATATATGTACATCGAATGACAGAAAAGCTGAAGAGTGAAATTGATCAACTGTAAACGCATTTCAATTATAGTAAACGTTTTAGCGTAAAGATGTATTGCAAAGAGGTTGAAAGAGTTAATTTTCAGTACATCATTTCACTTCATATTTTCGCAAAATGACTATTTATAGATGAAATACAAAGCGTATAAGTTTTCTTCGTTGTCTCGTTAAATTGATTGGGAATTCAAATTGCTACCAGTATAAATATCTATCTACAAATATGATAATATTTGATAAACATCTATAGTAGCACAAATATAATTTAACGGCTTTTTTGTTCACTGCAAATAGTTATTATCCACTCTTTTGGTTCAAATTTATATGCCTTTGAAAAAAAAAGATGAGCATAAGCATCCATGAATGTAAAATTAACATACTGCCGTAAAGAGCACGTTTCACAAAAGCCATAAGCTGCAACGAGGCTTTCTTAATTAAACACGATTACGATATCCAGTTTCGGGGTAAAAAATGGAGAGACGTTAACAAAAGGTAGTAACGCTAAACAACTATAATAAGGACCGTTTTCCGCTAAACAGAATGATACGTCTTGTAAGCATTGTACAATTCGATAATTATTTTGCTGTTGAAGTCACGCGTTCATTAGCATATTTAATTATGAATGTTTAAGATTTTTGGCCCAGCTGGATGTCATCCTACTCGGGGCTCTGGCGTATTAAAATAAAGCACGGTGCATGAGACACCATCGTAAATTTTGTCAGACACACAAGGACTGGATGTTGCTCCGTCTTGCCGCAAGATACGAAAAAAACGTATTTGGAGGACAGGCATGCAATACGTATTGCCACTAACCATATTAAAAAGCAGAAGGTTCCATGTTTCATGCACGCACGAGAAACCATTTTTGATAATACATCGATCACGTGACATTGTTTTAAAAGAACATTTTTTATCTGTACAGACTATCTGCGTCGAACATGACGACTATATGTTCCAAGTTAAATTTTTTTCAAATCAGGAAATTATTGAAGAGAAATGTCACTCAGAATCAAGGAACTACTCATCTGATTCCAAAAAATATTCTCTGAGCGTATAATTATTATTATTGTTATTATACCATTAAGCTAAATCCCTTTCGGGGTAAGCATAACTAAACAAATGATTTGTAAAATAAAATTTCAAGGCACGTTTTTAGAGATTAAATATAAGGTACTCATACTCGTATAATCATGTAGCTCTGTCGACTAAATATTCTTCTATATTGAAAATTGTCATTTTTACAATAAAGAAAATTAAAACCAAATTTCTCGTAAAATTTTGGAAAAAAACGCATGTTTAGGAGAGCTAGAAACACAAGTTGGTACTTATGAGTCACTATTTTATGGCGGAGGAGGGAGGGGCTGTTAAATATTCTTGAATAACTGCCTACATGAGGACCAGTCGAATTTTGTAAAAAACAATTTAGCTTTATTGAAAAGTAAAGAAAAATAGATAAATGAAGCTTCTCATTATTGACGAATTTACAACAAAATGGTTGAATTCTCAAATGGAAGGATGAACCGCCTCTCAAGAAGTTGAATTTCCTACTGAAAAAGGTTAATTTTCAAACCAAAAAACATGAATTTCCAAATCAAGAAGAAGAATCCTCAGCAAAAAAGTTTAATTTTCAAACACAAAGAAAAAAGAATATGATCATTTAATAGAAAAAGGAACGTTTCGCGAAATAGTTTGATCTTCAGATGAATAGTTCAATTTTCAATTATGATTGTTATTATTATTATTATGTTTATTGTTATTATTCGTGGAAAATTGAACTCGGGTTATATCACTCGGTGTGTAATCACCAGCCACGAACTAAGTCAAGTGCATGACGAAGTCAAAATGTTAATAATTAAAAAATATAAATACAAAGTTCAGAATTTGTTGCGCAGATATTTTGTCAGGAACACAATTAAAATATTGGCGTGATATAAAGTTCGTCTCGTTATGGTGTTGTCTCAGAGCTACCAACTTTATTATTTATTTATTATTTTAATATTTTTTATTCATCAAAATTTTAAAATATTGCAACAAAGTTTGAAATTTGTTGCGCAGATATTTTGGCAGGCACACTATTGAGTTATTTGCGTGATATAAAGTTCGTCTAGTTATGATGTTGTCATTACACAGCAGCATAGTTTGTTGAAGATAACTTGCGTCACCTCTGGATGCTTTTTTAGAGCTACCACCTGAGCTATTATTATTATTATTATTATTATTATTGTTATCAATATTATTATACCATTAGGACAAATCCCTTTCGGGGTAAGCGTAACTCGTTTGCACATTATCATTGTAAACGAATTATTATTGGTTAAGGAGGCTTGGGCGTTTTTAAACCAAATCACAGAAAAGCCTGAAACTCACAGATTATCTGAATGAAGTATGTCTCATTCATCTGGGAAAAAGAAATACTAT
>WSXT02091922.1:0-11696 GCA_011762715.2 Neuroterus valhalla
TGCCCCCCCCCCCCCCCCTTTGATTTTTCATCCCAAATAGCTTGTTAACGAACTCGTCCTGTTTTTTCGGTCCCTCAAAATGTGTGCCAAAGGGCAATCCAATCCGATCATTCTTTCAAAAAATATCGAGTACACAGATTACAGACTACAGTCGGACAGACACCTCTGTAAAAACCATTTTTTCTGACTCAAGGGGTCTCGAAACGTAGAGATTTCATCAAATCCGCAAAAGTCAATTCTCACATTCAACAAATACCTATCATTCAGAATGAGAATATAATAATAATTCAACTATTTAAAATACGATTCTCTCTAATGTTTATTTATTATTTGTTCACAACTAAATAGGTGAAGCAAAGGTAAACATTTTAGAAAAAACCGCAACTTTTTAGCACTAATCTAAGAGAAGATAGCCATAAACAATAATCATTTGTTTAAATCATGATTTTTGGTAAAATAAACTGAATATCAACTTACTTCAAGTGAAAAGTGGGCAGAAAGTTAAAAATTTTAGAAAACCCGTAAGTTTCTATCATTAGGCAAAGAAAATATTATTAGCAATGATGATAAATTGTTCAAACAATAATTTTTTTAACATGCAATAATTATTAATTCAATCTAATCGAAAAGTGATAAAAAGTTAAAAGTTTGAGGAAAACCCCGCAACTATGTAGTAATTACCTAGAAGAAGATGGCTATAAACATTTACAATTTACAATAGTTTAAATTTTCAGAAAAAAACCCAACTTTGTAGCATTATTCTAAGAGAATATTGTTATAATTATTATTAAATTGTTTAAACACTTATTTTTAATAAGTGTTTAGAACAACATTAAAGATTTATTATTAATATTATTATATAAAATGATAATAATAATAATTATTATTATTATATGAGTTGACTCTCTAACCCTTTCTAAGAGGAAGTTGAAAAAAACAATAATAAATTGTTTTACATAATTTTAGAAAAGATCTAGTTACCAGTGTAAAGTAGTATTTCATGTATTTGAAACAATCTGCGTTAAAGAAGACGGCAAAAAAATCTTAATTAGCGCCATAAACTCGAAGAACACATTTTTTTACTCATGGGGGTTTTTTGGGACATTATAAAACAGACTTATGGGTGTGATAATTGAAAAGTAATATTTCATTCGCGTTCTGTGACTAATTGTGAAGAGAAATGGTGAATTTCGAACTTGATTCACCTAATATTGAGAATCCTGAATAAAATTTACAAAAACGTCTTTCTTAAATATTATTTTTTTTTAAAACAAAAAAAAAATGCGATAATTTTGTTTTGTGGATTCGAACAAATTTCCCGGCGTGTTTTGCATGAAAATTCGTATATTGTTGATTTCCTTTTTGATTCTCTGGTTAAATAATAAGTTATAACAGATTGAAGATTAGACTCATGTCATAGGAAGTAATAATAACGTGAGCACGATCCCATCTGATTTTCTCTACAGCACATCAGCCACTGCAAACAACACTTCCCAATATTAACAGTGGTTTTGCTCTAAAGCAACATTTAATGCCAGCAATGCAAACCATTGCCTCTTTACCACTCTCCCTTCCCCTCCTTGATTCTCCTTTCAATTTCACGAGCCGTTCTCCATCAATGTATTGAGCTCTGTCGACAGAATAATTTGCTTTCGCCGATTCATTACGTCCCAGTCCATTATTACTGGCCTTTTAATCAATTGTCGAATGTTGAAAAGCCTGAATTCTGCATGCAACGAGCATGCATCGAAAATTCCAAATTAATCGCGTAATGTTCATTTATCATCAGTTCTGGTCTGCCAAATTAGGGTTATATTTTGTCCAAATTATATTCGAGCATTTTTGTTCGTTATAATGCATTTTATGTGCAATTCGAATTTTAAGAATAAAACACTCTAAATCCCCTGTACCGGAATTCCGGTCCATTGGACCAGAATCCTGGTCCAAACAATAACCAAAATAAATCCGGTCCATTGGACCAGAACTTTTCGTCTACGCGTTCATTTTGTGGGATCTGAAATCTAGATCGCGCTAGTGTCTCAAACTAGAGCAAGGAGGTGGAATTTTTAAGATGCATTTTAATTTTGCATAAAAGTAGTTTTACGATTGTTCTGTGAAGCATTAACTCAATAGTTAGTATTGGCAATTATTATTTATCAAAAACAATGTATTAAAATTGTATGTTTATTGTGTAGAGTGAAGAAGTACGTTCTTTGTTAAAACTGTTCTTTCTCGAAGAAACTATTCTTTCACCGTATCAAGTGAGTCTCTATATATTTTGAGCACTTTTGGATCATCCAGCTGGTATATTGGCTAGGACTAGGTCTCCATCAAATAAAACATTGTGTTTTTGGGGTTGCTGATCACGTTCCAGTTGTCCATGTGACCCCATCACGTCTGAGTCTAGGTCAAACCTCTTATTTCACGAATAATAATTTTTTAACCCCAGATTCTGAAAGAACGGAAAATTTTATGTCTAGAAATGCTTCGACCTTTTTATCTTGATGACCTCTGAAAGTCATTTGGAGGTCGTCTGAAAGTCAAATTCTCTTGTGAATCATCCAGCTGGTATATCGGCTAGGACTGGGTCTCCACACAATAAAACATTGTGTTTTTTGGATCGCTGATCACGATCCAGGTTTCCATGTGACCCCATCACGTCTGAGTCTAGGTCAAATGAAGGTCAAACCCCTTATTTCACGAAAAATAATTTTTTGATTCCAGATTTTGAAAGAACGGAAAATTTTACGTCCAGACACGCTTCGGCCTTTTTAGCGAAATGATCCCTGGAAGTCTTTTGGAGGTCATCTATAGGTCAAATTCTCTTTTGAATTACCCAGCTGGTATATTGGCTAGGACTATGTCTCCACATAATAAAACATTGTGTTTCTTGGGTTGCTGATCACGGTGAGTCTAGGTCAAACCCCTTATTTCACGAAAAATAATTTTTTGATCCCAGATTCTGAAAGAACGGAAAATTTTACGTCCAAGCATGCTTTGACCTTTTTATCAAAATGACCTCTAAAAGTCATTTGGAGGTCATCTGAAAGTCAAATTCTCTTTTGAATCATCCATCTGGTAAATCGGCTAGAACTGGGTCTCCACACAATAAAACATTGTGATTCTTGAGTTGCTGATCACGATCCAGGTGTCCATGTGACCCCATCACTTTTGAGTCTAGGTCAAACCCCTTATTTCCCAAAAAATAATTTTTTGATCCCAGATTCTGAAAGAACGGAAAATTTGACGTCCAGGCATGCTTTGACCTTTTTATCAAAATGACCTCTGAAAGTCATTTGGAGGTCATCTGAAAGTCAAATTCTCTTTTGAATCATCCAGCTGGATCCAGCTGGATCGCTGATCACGATCTAGGTGTCTATGTGACCCCATCACGTCTGAGCTAGGAGAAATGAGGGGTTCGACCTTCATTTGACCTTGATCCAGACGTGATGGGGTCACATGGACACAATGATACGTAGTTTCGAGTCCCAGTCCTTGCCGAAATACCAGCTGGATGATTCAAAAGAGAATTTGACTTTCAGATGCCGGCCAAATGACTTCCAGAGGTCATCTCGATAATAAGATTATATCATATCTGGACGTAAAATTTTCTGTTCTTTCAGAATCTGGTGTCAGAAAAATGATTTTTCTTCAATTGAGGGGATTGACTTCCATTTGACCTTGATCCAGACGTGATGGTGTCACATGGACACCAGGAGCGTGATCAGCGACCCAAAAAACATGTAGAACAAGCCAGCTCAGAAAAGATCCACCTCGTTTTCCTCTTGCGACCCTGTGTTACAAACAAAAAAAGATGACTCTAAAAATATAGTTGAATTTTAACTGAGTGATTGAAATTTCGCGACAAAAAATGAAAGGTTAATTGAATAGATGAATTTCAATCTCAAGTGTTGAATTTCAAACCAAGGAAATTAGCTTTCTACCAATATTACGAATTTTCAACAAAGTAGTTGAATTTTAAATCAAGAAAGATTAATAGAAAATAATGAAATTTTAGAAATAATAATTGTAACGATGAAATCTGAAAATTTCTAAGCTACATACATTTTCATCTAGGGAACATAGGATTTCGATTCGAAAATGGAATAGATCTGATTTTGGCCAAGGAAGATTGATTATTCACTGAAAGATGGAAGTTTCAGAGAAAAAAATTCCAGTTTTGGTCGAGGAAGATTGATTATTCACTGAAAGATTAAAGTTTCAGAGAAAAAAATTCTAGTTTTGACCAAGAAAGATGAATTTTTGATAAGAATGCTCAATTTTTCCCTCAAAAAAATCCAATTTCTACCATTAAGATTGATATTCTAAAAGAGACGAATGTCAAACAGAATTATTGAATTTTTGAAGAAATTGTAGTTTACAACCAATTCGTGAATTATTCAAGTAAAATTATTTCAACTAATCAACTTGAAAGATCTCGTACAAAAAAAAATTAATTTTTATCAATTATTTTAAACATAAATCAAGCATTTCATTTGTCTATCAGAAGAGCTAATTCAATAATGGAACATGCATTTGTTATAATTTCAACTAAACAATACCTAAATTTCAAATGGAAAAGAGTTGAATTGAACCACAAAAAAAACTAATTTTCAACAAAATAGTAGGATTATGAACCAAAGTTCCAAGAGTTTCAAAAGGAAAGCGTTGCGGACTCGGTACCTTGATAAGGGTGTTAATTGGGCATAAAACGGTGGTATATAATTCGAATGTTATTGCATTGTGTTTTGGGAATAATGAAAATAAAAGAACATGGAAGATTAAAGAGAGACGGAAGATAAAATGGAAAGGAAGGGGTTTCGGAGGTTTCCTTCTCATTTATCTAACTTTTTTATTTTGTTTCTTGCATTTTCAATAGAGACATTTGAGGGTGTTTTTCCAATACTCTTGTATGGCAAATGTACATTTCCAGAATAGCAATCTGGGAGTGCAACACATGTGTAGTTGAATCTTCAATGAAAACTTTTAGAATTCACTTTGGAAATTCTCTAATTTAGGAATCAAGTTATTTTTGTAATTAAAATGAAATATACAATTTTCTTTCCTGATATTTTGATCTTAATCTGGTATCAGTCATAAAAAATTAAATAAACGAAATGAATACAAAACCAACCTTAGAATCGTTTTATATGAAAAATGTTAAAATTTAGGTTACACCACAAGATACTATTTCTAACAGTGCAGTGAAGCTAGACACAAGTCTACAAAAAAGGTTGACAGTTAAGCGAATAACTGAATTTTCAACCAAAAAAATCATTCTTCAACCAAAAAGATTAATTTTCTTACAAAAATGAACAAACTATCAACAAAATGCATAAATTTTCAGTTTCTGTTTTTCAACAATTTTATAAATATTTGATATAATGTTCTAAGCATTTTTCTCAGCAATTGCCTTTCATTGTTTAAGCAGTAAAGGGCTTGAAATTTGAGAAACATGAAAACTAATACACTTCTCTACCAATTCAAGTTCAGTTTTGGGAGTTGCTATCAACGGCCTTGCGAAAGGGGCGTGACGAGTACTTCTGTCCAAACCCCCCGGACCGCCTTGTCAACGAGCAAAATTCTAGGAATAACTCATCGTGGAAGAACTAAAATTGGTAGTGCCGTTGTATTATCGAATCTGAGGTTTCGCAGTTAACCAATTTATTTACTAGGAAACATAAGTGATTCAATGTGGATCCAAAGACCATATGCAGGATTAAAGTTGAATATTATTATAGTTATTCAAGAGAGAAATTGACTTTTTGAGATGATATCGTTGCGAAATATCTCTGGGATGATTTCGTAATGCTGAATTGTCTAGACATGTGTTATATGGAAGAAAAGACTTTTTTGTTAACTAATAGGAGATGCTAGACCCAGCAAACAATGCGTCAATTAGGCCTAGTAATTAGGCAGATGTAACAATGCCTCTTTAATTACACCTTGTGTGCCAAATCGCAAAGGCGAAAGACCACCCGAGTGTTGACGTGATATACATTTACAATATTTTACATATACGTAGTACACTTGATTTGGGAATTCAGTTCTCATCCTGTTTCCACGATGCAAACACTAAGTAATTAGGAAGTCGTTTGTCGGCAAACTGTTCAGCTAGATATCACTTGGAACTCGCGTACCAGACCACCCTCATCCACCATGCAAAGAAACGCGTGTCTCGACTCTTCAGTGCTAACACTTTCCATTTCTGAATTGAAACTCTCGAGCAAACACTTCCATTAATAACAATAATGTTTGTCCCTCAAGGAAAAAATTTCGAAATGGTTTTAGTTCACTCTAATAAATTTGAATAATCGCACCTGGGTAAAGCTTCTGTTCTATAAGCATGTGATAAAACGCCCATTTTTTCCTAAACCCTCCTACTAAATTTGTCCACGCCCCTAATCGCGACATCGGCCACGCCCTCTTGCATTAACCTCAACAATTCGCTATTAGGGGATGTACCAAGATTACCGTAGAGTATTAGCTGTATTCTACACGACCACATCCAGCCCGGTGCACTCGAGTTGCGGTCGGTGGTAAAAATCTACGGGGGGTATCCCTCGAGTTGCGGTCTCGACTCAGTTCCAAGGACCTCTACCCCTCCAAACCTTCACTCCCTCTTCACGCACGCTGTCCTTCCTCTTTGCCCCTTCTTCCCAGTTTTCCCTGCCTACTTTTTCTAGGCTTAGAATATAAATATCAAGTAATCACCTCATTTTTTCATCATTGAAATAAATAACATAATTAGCAACATATTTTTCTCCTACTTTCGTAATATTCATTCCATCTGAAGTTATAAGTACAGTCACATAAAATGAAAACTAAACCTTAACTAGTAAAAACTTGGGCGAAACTATTTGAACAAACTATAATCTAGTTACGAAACCGACTCCTAACATGAACATTTCGTTAATTAGTGATTCTTTACCTGCAATTCGTTTCCTCCTCCTGCTTTGAACCAGAAACCTAGGTAACATTACTTCTCTACTAAGTCCACCAGAACATAACTTATTTTCCATTCACACTCTACCCTACATCTCCTTTTTCTAAAATATATCATCGTAGTCTTACTCACATTTACCCTCAGGTCCCTTTGCCTCACATACTGTTCAAATACTCCCACCATCAGATTCATCCCCTTCTTTTGTCATCCGCTACTATCCGCTATCGTCTGCGTATACCAGCGAAAACAGTTAGCCTCTTCCTAGTATCATCTCTCTTCTTCCTTTCCTATCCATCTCCTCCTCTAAGTCTGACATCAGGACGCTGAACAAAAGAGTACTTAACGCTGGCGTAAGTCCTCGTTCTGTCCACGAATCAAGTTCCCCTCTCTTTCGACCCAAGTTACTATTTACCAAATAATTGATCACATATATATTATCTATGGTTCCAATACCTTTTGTGAAGCCTGTTTGGTTATGTGGTATATTTCCCTTTCCTTCCCCTTGTCTTTCCAGACTATTCCTAAGTACTACCACATAAATTTTATAGCTTTCTGACATGAGGGTGATACCCGTATGCTGCTCTACCTTATTTTCCTCTCGTTTCTTAATCAACGATATCATCAGCCCTGTCTTCCATTCTTTGTCATCAATTTTCACTTTTATCTTTGTCTCCACAACCATCTCTTTTATCCTTCGCATCGAACGGTCATCTATTCCTCTTTATTCCATGGCATTTCGGAAGATCCTTCTGTCCACGGAATCAAAAACTGCTCTGAAATCCACGAACAGTGCATCAAGTTTCCCTCACTTCCGTTCCAAGTTACTATTCATCAAAAAATTGATCACATATATAGTATCTATGGTTCCCATACCTTTCGTGAAGCCTGTTTGGTTATGTGGTATACTTACCTTTCCTTCCCCTTGTCTCTCCAGACTCTTCCTAAGTACTCCCACATAAATTTTATAGCCTTGTGACATAAGCGCGATACCCGTATGCTGCTCTACCTTATTTCCTTCTCTTTTCTTAATCGACGGTACTATCAGCCCTGTCTTCCATTCTTCGGACCACCATTCGCCTCTCCAGACCTCATTGCAAATCTTGCACATCCATTCTTTCACCCTTCTCCTCCATATTTCAGTGCTTCGTTCTCCAAGTCATCTTCAACTGTTGCTTCGTTTCTTTTAGGTTTATGATTGCGTCATTCACCTCTTCCCGACTAATCTCATTCCCACTGTCCTCATGTCCCACAACTGTCTTCGCCCTTTACCCGAATTTCCACGCCCCGTAGCAACGACTTAAAATATTCCGTCCATTCCAATTTCATCATGTATACCCTTATTTCCCTGTTTATAACTTCCTATTCCCTTCCTTCCTTTACCCCTCTCTCGACTTCTTCCATGTATCTTACCTTCTGCTCCTGTCTTTTTACGCTTAACATGTTTTCGTGTGCTCGTTTCCTTCTATTGAGTTCTTTTTTCTCTCATTCCCCTTTCCTTCATTTTTCTACGCTCTCCTCCAGCCTGTCCTCACTTTCCTTACATTCGTCATCCCACCATCTTCTCCTTCTCTCAACTCCACCTCCCATCTAGCTTACCTCTTCCTTCACCTTCTCTATCACTCTTTTGAGTTTTTCTAGAAGCGTGTCTACTCCTTTCTCTCATATTCCCTACCTCCGGATTCCTAATTTCTTCTCTAAACTCACTCAATCCATCTTCTTCCCACCTGCCCATGTTTATTCTCCTTACCTTTCCTCTTTTTTTCTTACCTCTGCAATGCCTAGGCCCTCTACGTTTCAAAGTCTTCATCACCGTTAAGTGCTCGGAACCTATTTCGTTGCCTACTTCCATTCCAACCATCATAATTCTTCTGCCAGAATGTAATCTATTACGGTATCCCCTCTATCTTTGAATTTCATCTCCCCTTTTTCCAGAGGCGGACTAAGAGCTTTCGGGGCCTGGGGCGAAACTGGTGTTGGGGTCCTTCAACTTCACTTTTGTAATCAAATTATTATTGATACGAAGGGGTTAAGAAATGATATTTGACGATACTCATTGAGCTATTGATTTATTGGACACATAGTAATGTTTATACTCAATCAATAAGGATATTATTTCGTATTTTTATCATGTTGTGGGGGCCCACATAACTTCAAACTGCTGAGCGCTCGAAATTAGCCGAGGAGTGGGGGAAGAAGGAAGGCAGAAGAGGCGCAGCGCGCGGCACGTTAAATTAGATTTGAATATCTCGACAACAACTTCAGGCAGAAAACAAATTAAACTCACAGGATTTTGGGGTATAGTTTTGGATTCTTATAATATTGGTACATCGATAGTGTATGTAGAGAAAAAGTCTTCCACGAGGTTTAACGCTTAAATATTATTTAGATCAAAAGTTTTGATCCATTAAAAAGGAAGGCAAATTTTTTTTTAAGCGCTGTAACTCGAGAACTGTTGATCGGATCGAGACGTGTTTTTTTTCACAAAAGCAGAAAAACTTTTACTTTGATTACATGCAAACAATGAACCAAGTCATTGATTTTTTCAAAGTTATGAACGTTTAAAATGAATAACTGCGATTTTTACCACGAGCGGCACGTTTTTTTTTTAATTATAATTGCAATCGATTCCTTGAACAATTTTGAATAAGAACCCGTCTTGAAACATTTTTAACTTTGATTAGGGAATGTGTAGTGATCGTACAAACAAAGCGCGGCACAGCGCGCTTGAGGGTAACACGTTACGACAAGCCGTTACCATGGAAAGAGCAAGTCGCGTCGCAAGCATAGTATGTCTACATATACTCCGCGCTTTATTTGGATGCTCACTGCACATTCCCTTATCATTATTAAAAAATTTTCTAAACGGATTCTTATGCGAAATTGTTCAAGGAATCGATTGCAATTGGAATTTTTCGAATAAAACGTGCCCCTCGTGATAAAAATCGCAGTTGTTTATTTTAAACTTTCATAACTTTTTATTAAATAAATAATTTGGTTCATCATTTGCATGCGATTGAAGTAAAACTTTTTCCGCGTATTTAAAAAAAAAGTCTCCATCCGACCAATAGTTCTCGAGTTACAGCGCTTATAAAAAGAAATTCACCTTTTTTTCAATGGATCAAAACTTCTGATCCAATTATTATTTAGGCGTTAAACCTCGTGAAAGACTTCTTTTACATACACTATCGATGTACCAATTATTTAAAAAATCCAAAACTTTACCCCAAAAATCTGTGAATATAATTTGTTTTCTGCCTTTAGTTAATTTATCACTTTTTTGTGTTTTGGCATTACATAACCCTAAGAAATTAACAATTTTACTCGATATAAAAAATAACGAAAAAATAGGTCAGTACACGCACTTGAATAGTTATGCAATTAAAATAATTGTTTTATATTTTAGCATAAAAAATACAGTCCATTTGTATTTTCAATCATGCAAACGGATTTGTTCCATAAAATATGCAATTCTGACTTATTTTTTGGTTATTTTTTATATCGAGTATAATTGTTAATTTCCTAGGGTTATGTAATGCCAAAACACAAAAAAAGTAACAGATTAGCTAAAGTTGTTGACGAGAAATTCAAATCGAATATAACGTGCCGCGTGCTACGCCTCTTCTACCTTCTTTCTTTTCCCACTCCTCGGCTACTTTCGAGCGCTCAGCAGTTTGGAGTCATGTTTGAAAACTTTTTTCAACGCATTTAGCAACATTTTACTGGAAAACCAAGATAAACACTTTGTTGTGCTTTAGTTAAAGTTTCAAAATCCGTTTTAAAAATTGAAATTGGACCATCGGTGCATCATACAGGCATTTTGCAATTAGTAGCATTAAATAATTGAAATAGCAATTACGCAGAAAGTTATTATCCTAACGTGTCCATTCCTTCCAAAACTTATGGAGCATCGAAATCGCTACTTTTTCACCAAAGTACAATCATAGGAATTCAAAATGAACAAAGATATTGAATTGTTGAACAAGCCTTAAATTTCCTGGTTTTTACTAATTTTCTCGGTCTTCTATTATGCGATCAGGTCGATTAAGGGCTCATTTTATTTTTAATTTAATTGCCTATAACTTTTTACTGATGCCATTGAGATTGCCTCCATACTTTTTATGTTATAAATAAAACAACTAAGAAAGTGCAATTTTTCGGCTTTAAGCGTTAATGAGAACTTTTGACATGTTATTTGCGAGTCAAGAACATGACTGGAATAAAGTATGAAGTACCTTTCTTCTGATGTCACAGTCGGTTTCCTGCAAAAGTTTTTGGCACAACAATTTCCCTATTGCAGAGGTGTCCATCCTTTTTTTCGGCGGAGCCATAGTTGTGGCTGCGAAATCGAATGAAGATCCACTTTTCTAAAGAGAATAATTATAACGCTATTCCCGATTGTTTCATCAAATATTAACATATTTTTCTTTATTTAATATTTAATGCGATTGTTGACATGCTTCATTTTCTGTCAGTTCACTTAAATCCGGCTTGTAATCGAAAATTTCACAACGCAATTCCGATTCCAAATTTTGCTGTGCTAGGAGGCCACGGTACTTTTTTTTTACTGCGCGTGACTCTAGGGTAGTCCGAAAATGTTTTTTTTTAAATTTTTATGCAAAACGCCCAGAAATTTGTTTGAATCCACAAAAAAATTAAAGGCATTTTTTTTTAAATAATATTTAGAGGTGGCGCAAGCCCCATGAAATTTAACACGTATTTCCCATAAGAAAAAAAGACGTTTTTGTAAATT
>WSXT02091933.1:0-11696 GCA_011762715.2 Neuroterus valhalla
AGTAAATCTGGTCTTCCAAAGAGGCATTAATCTCTCAATGCATCCCACTATATCTGGATGAACCTTTAAGCTTTTCAGCAGACCGATGATAAGTCTATGGGAAGTTGAATCAAAAGCCTTCTAGTAATCAATCCAGGCCATCGACAGATTGCGTTTGTGGTTCGCAGCGTTTTTGCAGACACTCCCGTCGATCAGCAGGTTTTCCCGACAGCGTGCTGCGCCTTTTTTCTGTACACCATTTCTTGATGAAGCCCAAATTTTCGCTTTTCATCGTGAAAAATGTATGAAGAATTGACAATATCATGTTCCAGGAAAACTAAAGGGAATAAGATAAAGAATTCTACTGTATGATTATTATTACCTGAGGGCGGTAGGAATTCTTCATTTTTTTTTTTATGAGAAGGATCATTCTCATTTTTCATCGTAGCAAATGTTGTTTGGAATAGGAAATTGCAATAAGCATCAGATTTCCCATGGTAAAATGTATAAAGACATTATTTTTAAGGCTATTGCCTTAACGATACTCCGACTCTCCCGTAGGTTTCGCTACTGTTCTCAGTCAACCATATGTGTGAAGAAATGTATGTCATGATTAAATCAGACAAGGAGAACAAAATCTCAGGCCTTCTTTCTAGCCCAATGAAACAAGCAAAAGCGTAGCTTCACGTTCGTCGATTTCAGAGCAGCTTTTGATCAGAATTTCTCGGAACCAGGTCAAAATTATATTCTTATTCCATAGCAACGTTTACATCTGTCATTGGTACAGTTAACAATCATGACCATCCACAAAACCAAAGCCAGTAAATTATCAATTAGTGTCATTGCTTTTCGGTTATTTCTGGTACTTCTTGGGAACTGAAAAAACGTGTATTTGTTATCTGTGATAAGGAGAACGCCTTCAGCCGCTGTTGGAAGTTGAACCCGAGTCTATCAATTTCCGGTAGAGTACTCTAACCTTCAAGCTACAGGGGCGTCCAGCAGCAATAATTTTCCCAGATGCCATACGTTTCTTCAAGCTTCAATATTTCATTCTCCTTAGGCTCGAGCAAGCGCTTCGAATTGATATCCTGAGAAGTCTATTCCAAACGAAGTGATAACATTTGAAAATGAATCCCTTTTGAAAACTGAGAAAACGTGTATTTGACATCTGTGACAACGTCTTCTCTAACGTACTTTTCCACGTCACCTAAGTAATCGTGGTCAGGAGGTTACAAGAGTCAACACTAAACAATTCGAGGCAAGAAATTTCAATCAAAAATTATCAAAGGAAAAATCTTCACCCTGCTTCGATTTTGACTTCCTTGAGAACGTTGTCTGTGGAGTACAAGTCCGTGTCACCCAAGTTGTCGTGGTCAGGAGGATCTAGAATTCAACACTGATTGATTCGAAGCAAGATATTCCATTCAAGAATTGTCAGGGGTAAAATCGTGGATAAATATGTGAAAAATTCACAAATCTTTGATATTTTCTAGTATTGCAAGCTCAAGAATAGTTATTTCTGATCTGGCTCAGTGAAATAAAATGTTTATTGTATCCTCATATATGAGTGTTTAGTATAGACTCAAAAAAAATATCCTGTTCCCGTGGATTCATGTAGAAGTTACAAATAATTCTAAAATTTACATCAAAGAATTTTCCGAATTTTTCTTGCTGAGTGAGTGGAACTGACTTTCCTTTCCAAAAGGAGTGCCTTAGGGTCTTCTTGTTCGATCTGAATCTATATTAAAGATCCGACGCTTCTTTATAAATTTTTCGAAAAATTCTTCCAAGCCCGTTTCCTTTGCAGCGGATGTTACTTCAACATGAATACGCGAAGACAGAAAGTTTGTGTTATGGATCTGTACATAGCCTGTATATATGTGGTTTTTCTTTCACTCAGTCGAATCAGAAAAACCCATTTTTGAAATTGAAATACCAATAAATATCGAATTTCCCGTGAATTTTTGAATAGTTGTAGATTTGACAAAGAGCGCGAACATAGGACATTTTTTAATTGGATTTATGCTCAACAGGTATATGTGTGAATGGAAAAGAATTATTTTCTGCTTTGCCGGAACAAAAATAATCTTTTTTGGGCTAGCGATACCTGAAAATATTGAATATTTTGGGAACTTATTTATTTAAATTTTTTCAACTTCGACATGAATGCGCGGACACAGGACATTTTTTGAATGGATTTTTTCTTAGCAGGTATATATGAAGATATAAAATGAATTTGCTGGGCATTTTTTTGTTGGAGCTATACTTGGCAGGTAAATTTATGGATATATCATGAATCTTCCCTGCTGAGCCGGATCAGAAATAACCATTTTTGAGCTTGCAATACTTGGAATAATTAAGTATTCCGTGAACTTTCCGGATGTTTCTAACTTCAACATGAATGCGCGAACACAGGAAATTTTTTTTATTGGGTCTATACTTAGCAGGTATATATGTGGATACAATCTAAATTTATTCCCTCTTAGCCGGTTTAGAAATAAATATTTTTGGTTTTGCAATTCTTGGAAATATCAATTATTTCTTGGATTTTTCGAATATTTGTAACTTTAACATGAATGCGCGGACGCAGGAAAATTTTGTTATTGGCTCTATACTTAGCAGGTATATGTGTGAATAAAATTTGAATTCTGTCCCTATCGGCCGATTCAGAAATCACCATTTTTGGTCTTGCAATATCTGAAAATACCAAATATTCCGCGAATTTTCTAAATATATCTAACTTTAACATGAGTTCGTGAATTCAGCTTGAGACAGATCAGAGAGGAAGGTTCAAGTGTAAACAGTAAAGGTTTCTGTGCTTTCGCTGATCTGGAAAAAGCTTTCGACAAGTTGGATACATCTTAACTTTTAGAAGTCCTTAAAGATTATGAGGTGAAAGGCTGGCTTTTAAAACCAATTTAAGCAAATTATAAATGTGATAGAGCGAATGTAAGAATAAGTAGACAAAAAAGTGTTTGGTTTGATGTCAAGGGAGGTATTAGACAAGGATGCGTTATGTCCTTACGGAGGTTTGATATATAAATGTAGAAATATCTAAGGAGGGATGTCTTTGATTCTATACAAGCATGAAGAATACGGATCTTTAATAGTATAATAGTGCAACGAGTGTGGATAAATTCTCAATAGCGCTAGAGGGCGGCGCATGTGAGCTATGTAGCGCCATTAGCAACCCATCCATGCGAGTTGCACTTTCTATTTTTTATCATGAATGCGTGAGTGTGTGGGTGCGGGTTTCAGGCAAAGGACGGGAGGGCTTGGGAAGCGGGGCCCCCCATTCAGAAAAATATAATTTTCTTTTATCAAATGAAAGAAATATAGCCTAAAAATGAAATATATTCATTCAATTTTGAAGATTATTTATGAAAATATCGAATTCAGTATAACTTTAATAAATGACATAAGTTATGGACATTTTTTATAATAAATATATTAAATTAAACTGCACATCAATGTATTCTGCAAGTTAAGTGATGATAACGTTCAACATTGCCATCTGACTCACATCAGTCTGACTGTAGCGTCGTAGGCGCTCGGAGTATAGCAGTGAGGATATTAGTGTGAGGAGACTTACGCATGCGCCACCTCTAACAGCGTACGGCTACAAGGAAATATCCCACACGTGCGATATTGGCCTTTTTATCCACACGGAAATGCGTTGAGATATGGCCCACTTATCAAGCACGAATGAGAAAAATCAATATGTATGAAACAAAAAAGATTGTGTTTAGAAGAAATGGTAAGTAAACAGCACGGAACATTGCTTCGAACGAAGAGAGAATAGGAGAAGTTGAAACTTTCGTGTATCTTAAGGCTTTATTTACTGCTGAAAGAATTAGGGGCAGTATTCGAGCTATTGCTAGAAGTAAAAATGTACAAATATAGCTCAAATTGCAAGATATAATCATGTGCTTTCACCCACTGTGCTGTGCAGTAGCGAGACCCGGTCGTATTAAGGAAGGATAGGTGTAAAGTAAACTTCATTGTCATGTAACTCCTGCAAAATATGTGCAGTAAAACGCTAATATACTAGGTAAGTAATGAGAAGCTTTTCATGGAATATTGTGTAGAAGAAACACTGTTTGACAAAAGTGGAAGGAATTACCCCGCACACAATACATGGGAAAATGTCTTCCAGTGGAAATGGCTAAGCGCTCAAAATCTATGCAAATGATATATCTGCAATGTGAATACCATTGAGAGATAAAACAACGACAAATGAGAATCACAAATCGAAATATGGTGAATATTAAGTCTGCTTATCCCGATAACTCTCACAGCGCGCTTCTCTCAACAGCAAAACGCTAAGCGCTTAACATATTGCATCAACTGCAGCGCTCACAGTTAAGAGATACGACGGTAGTATTAGATCAGCATCGAGTGTGGCCATAACGTTCATATAAATTGTCCGCTCCTCGGAGCGTTATAACGCGAAGCGCTCAATATTTTCAATTATTTGCAACATTCACAGTTCGAGGGCAGGAACAGGCCCAAAAATAAGTTTAGCATTAGTTACTGTTGTTCCAATCATAGTCATCGTCTACTTCTTGCTACGTGCGAACGCTATGCGCTCATTATTTTGAATCAACTGAAACACTTATAATTGGAGGACAGCGACAGTGCTAATATAGGGTAAGTTTCGAATGCTGTTATGCTAATCATTTAAATCGTTCGGCTCTCGCAAAACGTTTGAACGCTGCATCAAAATATTTTGCAGTAACTGCAACATTCAGAGTGTGAGGGATACAGAGATAGTGGAATAACGTCAGCATCAAGGGCGGTTATGACAATCATACGAAACCCACGCTCCTCGCAGAGTAGGAATGCAAAGCGCTCACTATTTCCAATTATTTGCAATTTTCTGTCATGAGGGCAGGATATGTTCTACAACAAGGTCAGCATCAGATACTATTGTGCCAACCAAGTACATCTTCTATCTGCAGCTCCTTGAACGCCAAGGGCTTGATATTTCAAATTTGATGCAACAATAATCGTTTGAGGACAGCGACAGTGCTGAAATGATATCAGCATTAAGTGCGATCAAGAAAATCGTTCAAATCATTTATCAAGTAATCTTGTGCCAATAAGAATAAGAAGATGTATGGATGTAAGGGAATCAAAATATGTAATGGAGGACAATCGTTTATGAAAAGAAGGTGGGCGCCTGGAATGAGAGGTTTTGGATACTCGTGGACTCACGTGAAAATGTTTCCCCAGCGGATCATATAACGGCTTTGTGAAACTCTTCCCGTGAGATCTAGAGCCTTTTCCTTCTCTCCTATCCTTCGCATCTCTTTTTCAAACTCTTCATATTAGTCCCTCGACCCCCAGTAGTACCGCTTGATTACAAAGGTATTGCTCTTATTGATTCAATAACTCAAATATTTACAGCGTTGCTTTCATCCAGATTACCGCTATGGGCTAATGCATTGGTAAGGGTTGTAGAAACCACGTGTTCACTCTTTACTCTGCGTTAGTGTGAAGCCTATGAGCATTCTGCGTTCTTCGTATGGAAACGCCTACATGACGGTAAAATGTGTCTGTTCTTACTCAGAAGAAGTCCAAGTGACGCAGGGAGTATTCCTGGGGTATCCTAGTTCAGTTCCTTTCATTTTGTATATAGCTGATATAGTTGTATTTTTTATGAAGATGGGAGTAAGGAGAGTGGGACTGTCCTGTTAAGAGTAGTTGAGGCAAAATAAATAATCCGAATTATAACAAGATGTTCACCTGGGTGGCATACAAGCGTACTTTCAATTTAAAACCAGCCTGACCAAAGTACGAATTGTTAGCCAATTGAGAGTCTCTATTGAATCTGAAATAAGGCCATATCTTAATGGTCCCTCATATGTCATCGATGCACACCAAATCTGCAGGTAGGCCATATACTACCTAAATGTCCAGTGTACAGAGAACTGAGAGTTTTTAATCTTCAAAGATATTTACTTTTCTCTTAAAATATTCAAGAATCAATAGAGCGCTTATTACGTATTGGAACCATTGCTCTATCGAATGATCTCTTAAAATTGTTGTAAAAGCTTTCAGAATAAGATCCTTCATCATCCAGTAGAAGCCTGTAGTCCAGTGCCTGCTGAGATTAGATTAGTTTGAATTGGAATTGATCAGGTAATTTCAAAGGTATTTTATAGCAATATGATGATAATGTTTTTTGTCTACTGGTCTAATCAATATTTCAATAAATAATTATTTAAATATTTTTATTTCAAATTTGTGAAAAAATGACTCTTCAGCCCCGCTGGGTTTCAACCCAGGTCCTACAGATTTCCGGTCTGATGCTCTAACCCACTAAGCTACGGAGAAACCAAGATTCATTTTTCACAACCCCCTACAAGCCATGGCCGCTTTTGTTTACTCAACTCCGAAGGATGAGGTCTTGTCTCAAAATGAGAAAGACTGAAGTCGCCTTAAGCTTCTGCCATGGTGCAAGGCATGAATAGCCTCCATGTCTCAAATCACCCTTTCGAGCAAGTTGATCCGGTTCTGGTTGAAACGGGCGCCCTTGGATACTCCTAGGGGCTCGTAGGTATCCTCGTCATCAAACGATTCATTGAGTTCACCGTTAATGGTACAATGCGACTGGAGTACCTTGCCACGCTCCAGAGATAAGGTGGCGCATTTACTCTGTTTGAATTTGAGACCTATTTAGTTACTCAGCTCCAGCGCTGCGTCCATTAAGGACTGCATGTCCTGCTGCTCACTGGTTTGAGCTGTCAGGTCATCCGCGTAGGCGAGGAGACCTACGAGACTAACAAATATTGAGGAGCCTATTTTCAGATTGTTAATTCCTCTAATTACAAGCTCAAACACAAAGGTGAATGTGATCGGGCTGAGCGGGTACCCTGGTTTCATTTTTGTCCCCATGACAATGTTTGCCGTCCAGCCATGATCATTCTTTACACTTGTGAAGCACCCACTGAGCAAGTTGAGCACCAAAAAAAATAGCAGCAAAGATGTGATGGACTGTATCCGCCATGGTCAGTGGTCTCCAATTTGTTTTTTGGAATGTGTCTCCCTTCCTAAGTACCAAGTTGGTAGGCAGGCATTAAAAATATTAGAAAGAAATGTTCCAGTCGGGTCAGCTTTCAGGTGGGTACTTTAACTGATGCTATCTGGCCCCAGGGCCCTGTTTATCATTAGGCGGATTTTTCTGTTAATATCCTGCGGTGGGATTACATACAAGAGAGCCTCGTTACTGAGGTGGGCAGGAGGATCTGGGTTATAATCGGAAGGGAGGACGTTCTCTTTATCATTACAATTGCTTTGGATATCCTAAAAGTAGGGTTTAATTCCAACTAAATTACTCCTTCAGCTCTCACTAATATCTGTGAGAATTTCTTGCATTTCCCTTCTCTATTCTTCCGAAAGAGCTCCTGAATTCGTGTGGTAGCCCGAATTTCACTGAGGACACGTTTGTTGTGCCTTTTGCCTGTTGCCCTATTGTAACCAGCCCTTTCAGATTCTTCAACTAAGAATTTTTCGAAGAATGACACGAACAAGCCGGTAAGAATATTTAGTTGTTGCAATGTCACAATCGTCGACGAGTCGGTCGTAACGTGGGCCCCTTCCCTTTCTACGTCGCTGTTGTCCGTATTCAAAGTACCCGTAACAGTAGCGCTATTTTGGGGAAGGTACTCAATTATTATTCAAAAGATCATTATTGCTCTCGCTTTGCGGGCCAATTCCTGGCCGCGACCTAGGAAAGGTGGGGAGGGTCGTAATAGGAAGAGAGTTTGCTGATGCTGTCCTGATGTTATTTGCTGCAACCTCCTCTCGAGACCAGTTATTGTTGAGCGGAGATTCGTCGAAGGCCCCCTGCGGGTATCAATGGAAACCACCGCTTTTTCGTCCACTAGAACCCTTCCAACATTCGATGGTGATGGACCTATAGTGGCTGGACCTTTACTTGGTGGTGTTCTCCCTGGACTTGGTGGTATTGGTAGGCTAGCTGGTGTAGTATTTATCAAAGAGGCAGCGGCATCGCAGGGTAGTGAGGCAGATTCGGCTTTCATGGCACCCTCCAAGACATTGTCACGGATAAGGGCTCTTTGCCTGGCTCTTGTTATACGACGGGGCGGGAACTCAGGATGGTCGGTCATGGTTGAATGGGCCCGACTTCCTCTGGGTGTTGATGACATGTATTCCTCGCACAGGTTTGCCGCCAGCGCAATTTGAACTGCTTACTCCACATCGATTTCACCTCCGCCATCCGGCATCTAATATTTGATTAAAAAGCAAAAAAAAAGGAAAAGTATATGTATGTATTCTCCTTCCTCTTACAGGTTGGCTGGCCTCTGTTCCCTATTACCATAATTAAATTTCATAGCTTTCTTGACTTTTTATTTCATGCATCTAAATTCTTTTATCTGGACCAACTCTTGGCTGTATCTTCCTCAGTTCTTCCAATGTCCTAATCCATTTCATAGCTTGACTACTTTCATCCAGTATCCCACTCTCACTATCACTTACACATCTGCTTTCCTCTTCCTCTGCAGTACACCTTTCAAACACATGTTCCCGCAATTCCATTTAATAACCGCACATTCTTCATATTCTCTCCTGCTCTTCCAACCAGTACCGACATGCCTCACTCCCTCTCCCATTCTAAACCCCACCAATCTATTCTTCTTACTCTCTTTTTTAAAATTTTTCAGGTATTCTGGTTCTCCTACTCATTTTACCAACTTATACCACTTGTACTTTGAATCCATAATTTTCCTATATCTTTCCTCTCGATGTCTTACCCATTTTGAACCTTCTGTATTATCTCTCCTCTCTCTAGACCCAATCTGACTTCATCTCGCTTCCCTCTCCCCTCTTCAGCTTCTCTTTCTTGTTGTACTCTCAGTATATGTTCTGGTATACTCGGTTAGGATGTTACTCTCGTGACAAGGATGGTTAACCTTATCTGCGATTACAGCTGTAAGGCACATGTAAATTTTTGAGAGACAGGCTATTGGTCGAAATTCAGATGAATTTTGAACGTCTCGTTGTAAGGCGACATATACGGGGTTCCTTTGAGCATAAAGTATGGCATTACATCTGTATGTTCAATGATCGTTTGAAAACATTTCGCCAATGCTATTTCCACAATTTTTAGGTACTTTTGCCAGAAATTTTACACCACCGGACCTGGAGCTCTCCAAGTACTGGATCTTTCCAAAACCGCTGTAGGCTCCGTTAAAGTGTTTTCGCTTGACCGCTCTTTTTGTAGTTGAAAAACCGCAGCGTCTAAATCGCTTCTTTCATTTGTTTTATTGATATTGGAAGAGTAGATAGAAGCTGGATTCTATGACACACCCAGAAACACCTGTATTTGATCAAACATTGAGGTTTATTATTTGCAGCTTATCTTCAGATTCTCTAGTAACTATGTAGATGATTATTTTCCTCATGTAATGCACATGCGGATATCTACTCGCTATTTATTTCAGTATTTAGAATCAATGTCAGATTATCCATTGTTCATCACTTATTTCATTGGAGGAGAATTACATTCCTCCCTAAGTACGCGTTTTCATACCATATCCTGAATAGTATCGAGATGAGGTTCCGTGACTGATTGTTGTACTGTTTGTAGTCTATTTCGCAGGCTCTGATGATTAGATCGATAATCTCAATATATTAAACTTTCATGAATGATGAGTGGCAGTCCAAAAAGTGAAAAGGGACATTTAGATAAAAATGGATTTATTGGCCCAAAAACTATTAACAAATCAAATACACATCCTGTTACAAGGAATTGGGAATTAGAATTTTTTATTTCAAATTTTTTTTTTCTCAAAAAATACAAAGTTTCTGTGATAAAACTATTTTGGTTTTTCATGCATGAACAGGGAAATTCCAAGTAATGTTAAATTTAACATGAAAATGATCACTTACACATACTTTTGAGAGTCCATTAAAGAGTCCAAAAAGCGAAAAGCATTATGTTACACCGTGAAAGCGCAACACGAAAATTCCATTTTCTCGGAACAAAATGACTTGTCATTGTCAGAATCTTTCTGTTTTCATTCAGAATCACCTGATCTTGGAATAATATTCCCTTATTTCTTGAAAAATCAAAAATTCTACTTCAAATAGCTACCGCAACCCGATTTTCAAAGCCTGCAAAATTTTAGCGTCACCGTTCTCGATGGATTTATTCGGAACTGGTTACCTTTTTCACATCAAACTTCATTTAACCATAATATCTCGAGAGCTTGTTTTTGTTTTTCCCTCGAACTGAAAATTGAATTTTGTAGATCCGCAGCTTAGCCTGCGCCAATTTTAGGTTAGTGTCAGTTTCAGAAGGTCATCTTCAACATCTTTTTCCTTCAAACTTGCTTTCCTTTCTGAACAAACTTTTTTGGTCTCGAATCAGTAATACTTATTTTCGCAAGCATATTTTTGTTTCTTTTCCAATCTTCATTTCTGTTCTAAAAATTGTTTGTCTCTGAAATTTCCAAAATGTCTCTTATCACCTTTCGGACTGTCACCCCTCAAATAACAAAATTACTCAGACTAGATCATAATAAGAACGACGATTTCAATCAAAGAGTGTGGTTCGGAACCATGTAGTCATTCTCTCCTACCATTCTAAAGGAATGTATTATTTTCAGATATAATAGGGATTCTGATGATCTAAGTCCCAGTGTTACCGTCTTCAACAAATCTGAAATCAGTAGATCAGGTAAGTTTTTGTGGTTTTAACCAAATTACCATCGCACTTCCACATTCCCATATTTGAATCATCAAGATTCAAAAGTTATGAAATTTGGAGAAGCGAAGAATTGAAACACTATCAAGTTCCAATAATCGCTTTTTTTTTGCTTATTTATTCAGAAAGCACAAAAACAAGCAAAAATTTAAAATTTGTGTCTAGTAGAGTGATCCTAAGAATTTTTTTTTCAACTTCTAATTTGCCTTTATGGATGTGTCCCCTGAGGGTTTACATTTTCCTCGTACCTCTCCACTTATCCTTTGCACACCCTACCATTACCTTAGTTGTAAGTAAGGGAGACCTACAGCTCAAGTTGGGTTCCGAATCACCGCAAGTTTTCACCGCGGTGGCCGCCGAAGCTCTTCCAGAGTGCAAGGCGTGAATTGAACCCACAGCGATTTGATTCACAACCCCAAAAGATGTGTGCAAAATTTCATGGTGTTCGGTAGAGTAGTTCACGCGTGAAAGCGTAACGAACAAACAAACTCACATGCGTTGTCATGATAAAAGTCAGGATTTTCAATATCTGCCCGTAGAAAACAAACAATTGTTCGGTGTATTAATTGTACTTTTTATAAAAATCCTCTTCTACTTGTCCCAAAGCAGCTTACGAGTGGGCGCAAAGAAAACTTTTTAGAATGAATTTTATAGCACTATGTGACTTGAATTCGCACTTAAGTAACGCCTATCCGTGACAAATAGGTTATTACGGCACCGTGCTTATGACCCTCGCTACCGCTCAGGCCCTAACTTCACGGTGCTGTACTAACCTATTTTAAGTTATGGATAGACGAACCGTAAGTGCAAATCAAAGTTAGTCAGTGCTATGAAATGTTGTACGATACTTGAGACTTAAGTGGTGTATTTTGAGATGGCGTGAATATCACCCTCGCTTCGCTCGGGCGCTAACTACACGCCGTGCCAAAATGTGCCACTTAAGTCACACGTATTGTAATGTACTATTTTCTATAAAAACAAA
>WSXT02091944.1:0-11696 GCA_011762715.2 Neuroterus valhalla
AAATTTGTTATAATTTCTCCCATTGGACGTGTAGTTTTTGTTTGAATTGTAAAAAATTAAATTAAAAATTAGAAAGATGGATTTCTGAGAAAACTACACAACATACACTCTAAATCCCTGGGACCGATGTTCCGGTCCATTGGACTGGAATCCTGGTCCAAGCAGCGGTCAAGCAAAATCCTGTGCAATTGGACCGGAATTTTCGTACTCCTCCTTGTCCAAGCTTGAACCACTTTCTGGTCCTTTGAACCAGAAAGTCGTCTGTTGGACCGGAAAGTCAGTCCATTGGACCAGACTTACAGGTTTCGTCATTGCTTGGACCAGGATTTCAGTCCAGGGGATTTAGACTGAGTGAAAAAAAATTAGGCAACAAAACTTCTCCACCGTTTTGGACAAACTTTTATCGAGTGCGCAGCACGAGATACTCGATGAGAATGTATTCGTTAAAGCCAGAGAAGATTTAACAAAAGAGAAGTCACACTCATCAAATCAAAGTAATAGACATTTCGCTTCTGAGTTCACAAGCTCTATATGAAACTGTAGGGAGGTGCAAAGGCCGAGCGCGAGGTGAGATTACCTTCGAGCGCGAAGCGCGAGATTCGAAAGACGTGCGCCGCGGGCGCGTTCAAACTTGCGAGCGAAGCGAGCTGCGCGCGACGAGAATGTGCCCGCGCAGCGGGCAGATTTTTTTTAATAGTTCTATTATTCTCAACTAAGATTTTTGATCACAGTCGCCAGAAAGTTCTGCATGATATTCTGAAAAGTTTTGATAATTCTTTTCCTAATAATTCTAATAGTCTCAATAAAGATAATTGATGTCAGTATAAGGAGCAATTATGGCTTAATTTACAATTTTCTGAGGACAAGGTCACAAGTGCTCTAGATTATTGATAGTGATGAGGACGATATGTTAGAAATAGGTGGTGAGGTAGTTTCAAGGATTGCGGATGAAAAAACATGTATCGGTTCTTTTTAAACTCTTAAGATGTAAGACTTAAGAATATTTGATGAGATTTCTAGGGTTGAAGAAATCGCATGAAATCTGAAGTCCCTCCAAGCAATTTTAATACCTATAGTGGACGGATTCTGTCCCTTCTCTGAGGGAAAATGGTCGCTCTTTAAATGCTTTTACAACTCCTTTTTTTCAGCTTGACCCTCTGGATGGTGGAACTGACAACGGCTTCACGTTTACGGCTGCCAATTGGCCAACCCAACCCCAGGGGATTGCCTACAGGATCACGTCCAGATATCCTGCTCATCCTGCAGGAAGCTTTTTCTATCCCAACTTGCCACGTCTGCCTCCAATCGCTACACTCACATTCACTAAGGTATCGTTATATTTTCTCCCTAAATTATTTTACCAAGCATCAGCTAATAGAACCCTGGTCCATGATCAGAAAACAAAGTATACACGAATGTAATCTAACATAACCTGCTTTTCTTATTTCAAATTTTAATTTGGAAATTTATGTTGCATAAACGATGATCCATATTAAGTCCGAAATGAGTAATAATTATACCGGGTCGAAATTCTCTACTTGGATTTCCCCGAAATCTCTTCTATGAAGTTTAGATTAGTGTCCAAATACTCGGAAACCATTTTGAGAATCAAAATTTCAACATATCCTAATGTATTATTGTTTGCTTGATAATAAGATGTATCTCCCAGGAGCTTAGACCCCACGAAAAAATCTGTCTCTTTTTGCGTTATCAGTAACGCCCATTTGATAAGACTACACCTCTGAGGACTCTTCTTTCATTAACCAGGCCCTTCGCATTCGTCACACCCATTTTGTATAACTGCGATATTCCATTGTGTCGTCTAAATAAGCCCATTTTCCATCACGTACAGGCTGATCTTTCTCAGGTGCATCTCAACCACGCGTTTCCCAACGTTACCCAAACTTACTTCAGCATCGTTTCATAGAATCCGTAAAACACGCCCATTTGTATAAGAACGCCCTTCAGAAAACCCTCCAGCCATGCTCATATTCATTAGGATCGCCCATAACGGTATTTGTCATGAAGTTTATACCACTCAATAAGTCAAGGTCACTCCCCATGGGCCTAAACTTACATGCAGAATAAAATTAGATTGTTCAAACTACGATTGTAGAAGAGAAAAGAAACTGAGCATATCAGAGCTCTCGAAATTAAATCTTCACATTGAGCAGTGTCTCAACTAAACCAGTGCTCCCAAATAAATGAATTTGCTTAGCGTCAAGGTATATTACACTCTCGTGGCGCGTCGATATTTATCTACCGAGATCGCAGGCAAGAGACTACACTTCTCCGGCCCCTTACTTGCAGCGACTATCAAAAGCAACTGCACTCGCAGTAGCAAGAGTAACTAGATTCGAAATCCAGTCGTCCACGTTAACTTGCTAATTATCTCATGCTGCGTTCTCGCCCTCAGCGATTTTCTCCCCTAACCCATTTCCCATCCTCCCATCGAGTCACTCCATCAAGAATCCCTCTCCAACCCACTCTACCACCCTTGCCAACTGTTCAAGCCAGCCAACTGAACACTTTACTCGCCACGAGATTACGTGCAAACTTTCCTCACCATTCGGTCCATTTGATGAGTCATTCCAATCTACCTTAATTTGATTTTACCTCCATGCTTATCGATACTCTCGCTTTTCTGCATCACATCTCCTCTTCCTTACTACAAATACCTCAATTTTTTTCTTAGTTTAACCTTTTGATAGTTTTTCACGGTGTATTTGAATCTTATTTTTAACTTCTCTGTTCATGTTTAATCGTACTGTACTTTCTCTTCCCTTGTTAACATCTTTCAATACTAGATATCAAACTCGGTTCAAACTCCTTCAGCTCCAGCGTCAATTTCATATAAATTACTCGCACTCCTTTGACGTCCTGCTTATTGGTTCGTCTTTAAATTTCTACATTATGGAACATCACATTACCAAACAAGTTCCCAAACAACAAAAACCACCTTCTGGAGTTAACAAGGGAGAATACTTGCTTCCATACTTGCTTTTGACCGATCTGTTCTTTTCTACTCTCACGACCACATGCGCATCAACGCTGCTATTCTTCCTAAGCAGCAAACCCAGGTTCATAAACTCTTCTACTCCTTCTCTCGTCTTCCAACATTCCCGTCCTTCTTCTCTCTTCCTCCTGACAACTTATCGAGCCAGTAAAACGAACACTCCACTCGCCAAAGGTTATCTGCTAACTTCCCTCACTATTCGGTCTATTTGACGAGTCATTTCCATCTATCGCAATTTCATGCAGAACAGTCCATGCAGAGCAGATGGTCCATTACCTAAGACTCCAAGAGTAAAACCATCGAATATTCACCGATACGCTTAAACTTTGCGTCGCCTCCCAAAGAAGATTATGGAACATTGTGAGAGGAGGAAGGTTTTCTCAAATCTCAATATGCCTTCTGCTGAAAGAACATATGAGCACCTCAGTAATATTTCTTTCTAATCTATATTTTAAATATTCAGAAAAATTACCTAGTTTCCGAATCCTATCAACTATATTACCGATTTCACAATTTGACAGTTTTTTCTGGTATGTAAATTTTAATTCTTTAAGTTTAATGTAAATTTTAAAATGTACATTAGTGAAATTGAATATATTGGTGCTATTCTGAATATGAGCTTGAATCAGAGATTCTTTTCTACATCTTATGAGAAAAGTACGTTGTTCCCTCAGGTGAACTAATCTTCAACTAAATGAATTGAACATATTCGATTCATTAATGAATACAAGAATTATTCTATAAATTTGAAAACTGGAACACTTGATATAAATAGATTTTACCATAGTGTGATAAATTTGATCTTCGATTTCCTAATGCCATGGCGCAGAAAGTTTCATTGTAATTGACTTGCGTCGTCCAATGTGACATTTTTTACTAAACACCTAACCCTTATTATACGCGGCTCGCATAGAGCGGGAGTTTTTATTAATTATAAATATATGAAAGACCCTTTCGCAGACGAAATTTATTCATTTTTAGGCAACCATTTCAGAATTTATTTATATAATTTAGCATGTAGAAGAGAGGAAGAGAAAAAGAGAGCAAGAGAGAGAGAGAGAGAGAGAGAGAGAGAGAGAGAGAGTGAGAGAGAAGGAGAGGGGGGGGGGGGGGGGTACGCCTGTCGCTGAAGAGGAGGGAACTTTCCTTTTCCTGGCGTGAATAAACAAACAGGCGTAAGGATATCCATGCCATGCTAAGGAAGGTACTACTTTCTTCGTGCCAACAGAGTGTGAGAGCCGAGTGTGGTTGAGAGCTGCGAGAACAGCGAGACTTGAACGCGCGCACTCCCCACCAATCGGTCCATCCCACTCTGCTCAGCTTCCCGCGAATCTCGTGGGGGCACCACGGATATAAGAAGCCAGTTTTGCGTCGAAGCGGAGAGTGATCAGAGCTTGCTATTCGCTTTTATCTAGAAGCTAAAAGCTGGTTATCCACTCTTAGACTTCCAACCTACCAAAGCTGGTCAGCCGCTTTGGTTAGGAATATGAAGAAATCTCACTCAATCTAACGCATCTCTCTCTTACTCCCGAAGCTGGTAATCCGCTTTGGACCATCCATTCCTCTAATTAACAAGACGACTGGCATACCAGTTAACTCGATCCGCCGATACTAGAGGTATACTTTATATAGTACTCGGCTGGATCCCAACCTCAAACTCACTAACAGACTACGAACCAGTGGACGGCACAGTTGAGGCGTCAGACTCATGACGAACCGAGCGACCGTGTGGGTCGTTTTTTTACCACGCACAATCTCAACCATGCCATTTTCAGGTGAAAAGCAAAGGGTCAAGCCGAGGACTCGGCGATGAGGACCGTAGCGAAAATAACCAGATCCTTTCCTACCACACTTTCTCGACGTTCGACGCTACCTCCTTTAAAAAAATTTTCCCAGAAAGTGAGGAGCGTATCACCGTGATAAATTTGATTTTTTTAGAATTGTAGTTTCGCCATTTGACTCTTGCGGTTCATTTCAAGTTTGATTTAAAAAATTAAATGCCGACAGAAATGGGAATCCTCTTCTTATGGAATATGGAATATGGAATGTGAAATCAAATTTCCATACGAATTTTTAATATGACAAAGGATTTGAATATTATTATGGCTCGCAAAATTCTTTTACTTCCGCAGATTATCCGGGCTCAGACACGATTGGAGTGCAACTGAGACTTTCGTGCAGCAGAATAAATTTCCTATATGTACAAACTTCCCATGATATTTGAACGTAAAGTGAAAGCATTATTTTTCTATATCTTTTAATGAATGAAAATAGAAAATATGAGATGCAATTTTCAAATTCCGAAAATTTATTTTAAACCTTTAAAAACAGCTCCGCAGTTAGGTAGAAACAGATCGTCCATGGTCAAGTTTATTTTCAAAAGAAAATTGGTATCCGGTTAAAAGAAAATTTGTACATCGAATTCAGTGAACTTTTGTGCCTTGTAATGGCAGATTTATAATGAATTTCCCTTTCATCTTTTTATTAAATATTAAAAAGGGGAAGAGGAAATCCGTACTCTCGAATATGATATGTCATATCAGTTCAGAATATGTAACAGAATTTTGTTTAGAAGTGCATGAAAGAATAGAAGTATGTTGAAACAACTGTTTTTTGACATAACTGGCATAGTTTTCGATGGGATGATTTCTTATTATTATTTTTAATAAATATCATATTTAGATTCTAGAATCGAGAAATGCATGAATTGATTGCCAATTAGGGGACAAATCGCAACAATTTCAACGACACGATTTTCATTCAGTTATTTCTCGATGACAAATCTGATAAATTGTTTAACATCCGCGTTGATACTGCACATCTTCTTCGGATTGGGTGGCACGTTCAGGATTGTCTTTTCATGTATTATTTGAAAAATTTGTTGCCATTTTTAAAAATTTGTGTTCATATTTATTGATTCTATGTTCTCAAAAATTGCTCTTCTTGAAATTCGTGAAATTTTCGGGATCCTCATGTTTCAAATTATTACCTGATCGTGATTCTTCTTCTTATTACCATTTGCTCTTATGATTTCCTAGTAAATCGGTAAAGTAATATAAAGGTATTGCTCTCCATGCATTTCAGAAATCTTATGCGTTCACGCTTGCTCGAGTTAAAACAGCGTTCACAAGACTGTTACTTGACTGCCAATAAGACTGAGAAAATTCCTTTCAGCGTTTGCAAAGCTTTCACCTGACCACCTATGTGACGGAACAAATTCAGCGTGGCGTTTGCAAGGCTGTCACGTGACAGCCTATGTGACGGACGAAATTCCGCGTAACGTTCGCAAAATATCCACCTGACAGCATAGGTCAACGACGAATTTCCGCGCAGCATTCGCAAGGCTGTCACCTGACCGCCATTGTGATGGGAAAAATTCTCTTTAGCTTTCATGAAGCTTTGACCTGACCGCCTTTGTGACGCGGGAAATTCCCTCTGGAGTTCGCAAAGCTGTCACTTGACTGCCATCGTGACAGGAAAAAATTCTCTTCAGCGTTGCAAGGCTGCCACTTCACCACCAATGTGACGGGAAAAATTCTTTTCGGCGTTCGCATGGCTGCCACTTGACCGCTAATGTGACGGGAAAAATTCTTTTCGGCGTTCGCTAGGTTGTCACTCGATCGCTAATGTGACGGGAAAAATTCTTTTCGGCTTTCGCAAAGCTTTTACCTGACCACCTATGTGACGGGAAAAATTCCCTCCGGAGTTCGAAAAGCTGTCACTGGACCGCCAACGTGACGGAGAAAATTCTCCTTGGCGTTCACAAGACTGTTAATCTATTTTGTGCTGGAACTAGCATTCCTGAGTGCGACTGAAGAAAACATGCCCCTTCTACTTTACCTAAAGCTCACTAGAAAGCGTGTCCTTCGAAATTTCGAAAAGGCGGTCTCTTGACCGCTTGCACGATCCCATGAAGGTCCCTTTTTGCTCTAATATCTCTTTGTAGGAAAAAGATTTCTGGTGTGGTTCTTTTGATTATGATCCTGGTTCCTTGAGGCAGTCATTAGAAAATCCTACATTTATCGAGCGAAAATCTCCAATGGTTGAACATCGCCTGCTTTTAGCAATTATGAGTGTAATGAGTATTAGCCTTCACCCATATTCTTCCCCAAGTCGATAAGCTGCTTTGGTCTTGTCATCAGTGATGTGCACGTTTAGAAAGGGCGAGGAACTTCTCCACAGTTTCAAACAAATCTATATCTTCATTCTTAGTGTATGAATGATCAAAAAGTAGTAGATTTTTCGTTTTTTCTTTTAATTGCCAATATGTAAAAATTTCGTTCGCACACACTAGGTTTAAAGTGTCTGCATTTTCCTTGCACCAGCTTTCACTGAGAGGAGAAGATTTTTCAATCTTTGTACGTTGTCATTCTGAAACTGAGTATTATACTTGTTGGTGTTATCAGTTTCTAGAAGATCTAAGGTCTGAGCTTTGGATATACGCTTTCTAGTTGTGGGTTCGATTCCCGCATCAGACTCCGGAAGAGCTTTGACGTGCCACGGAGAGTCGTGTGTCCGGTACCTCTAGAATTCTTTGACGTGCTTCGTTAAGGATAGGATTTCGCTAGAGCCATAATTCTCTTACACTGATGAATTGTTTGGATATTTTTCCCATCTCATTTTCAGGCCCTAATGAAACGTCTTACACTCTTCTTTTTCCAAAAACTGTGTTGTTGTTTATTTTTGTTTGAGTTGAGAATCAAGTCATTCTTGCGCCTGGGAATCGGCCCTGCCGTACACGCTGAAGAGCAGTCATTGGCGTGAACTGCCAGTCCGCCCTCGAGTGGCCATGACAAACGCGACGGGTAACGGCTATGTCAGTTGGTGATGATAATACCGTAACTTGACTTCAGAATCTGCGATTTATTAATTTCTGGAAAACTTGAAGATATTTGTTCTTAATATCATAAGACTTTTTTCTTAAAAACTAATAACTTAAAAAATAAATGTCTGAGATGAAACATAAGAATGGAGTGATTTTCCACGAAAATCTACGTACGGATTTTAATGAATAAAATTCATGGACCAAAATTATCGAAATCAGTCTTAAACCCTTCAAATAGGAAGTCAAAATATATTGCATTTCCAATGAAACAGTTGAATTTTCAATTGCATGGGCGATATTCATCGATATTTTATAACTAATTACAGCTTTAAATATGGATTTCTACTATTATGGAAGAAACATGACTCGCTTCTTCTACAAGCCATTAGAATTCAACTGTGCTTGATTCAAAATCAAAACATTTTTTTGTTTTTAAATAACATCGATTACATTTTTCTCAGACGATTCATCTCTCTATAATTGAATTAAACTGTTCTTTAGTTTGCATTGGGATGTTGCGCCGGATAAAACTTCCACTTTAATTTTTCTTGTTGAGAATATTCACTCGAGGTTCACCCGAGGCCCACATGGCAGTGCACGCCAATGACCGCTTTTCAGCCTGTATGGTGAGGCCGATTTACAGGCGCAAGGATTAGGCTGACTTACCCAGTGAATAAACACTTAAGAAAATCACTGATTACAGCTAGTCCATTCCACGTTATGAAAATTGATTACTCTTACAAAAGTTTAGAGAATAGATTCTTGAGGGTTCTTTTTTACTCTTTTTAATAATTGTTTTGGCTCTTAGGTTTTTGTTTAATATTTCCAAAAGTTTCTGGGGATGACGTACTCATATCAAAAATATCTGCGAAAGAAGAAACAGTCATACATTTACTTCTACTAAAAATTTTCAAGTAACTATTACTATAAAATAGTAATTCAAATTACTAAAATGCAAAAAAAGTATTAAATTTCTAACATCAAAGTTTCTTTACCTCTAATCAAAAGAATAATAGAAAATGCAAAGATGTATTAATTTTTTGGGAAAGATGGGTACTTATATAGCCTTATGACGATGATTTCCTTGCATTGTATTCTCAGTTTTCCTCTGCAGCCAAAAAAAATGATTCCTGATTTTTTTCGGTTGAGCCAAATAGCACATCTGACATAATAACCAGAAAGAAAAAATAGCAACAAGAAACAAATTATTTAGTGTAATTTCTGTAATTGACTCAAGTGAAATACACTTTCCAGTGTTACAATATTATATAAGTGAAAAGTGTAGGTAACGATCATTATGCCATTAGACAAACACATAGTTACCAATGCAATTAATAAAAATTTTACTAATGCAGGTATAAAACGTAAGTTAATTCATCTCCAGGAATTCAATAATTATGCACTCATTTATTTTTCAGAATTACATGAAAAATGGTTTAACTGAATGAAGAAAAAACTGTTTGATGTATATTGTATTTCATGGATATTGTATATTAGTTGCTCTATACAACGGATTTATGAGAGCTTTGCCCCAGGATATTTGCTCCCCTATATATCATTTATCGATAAGCCGTTCACAGGAAATAAGGATTTTCTATTGAAGCTCCGACCTCCCTCATCCTGTACACTGTAATTCTTTCCAAACAGAAAATTTTCTTTTTCTGGGATCGAGCACTTGATTCAGTAGAATCACTGGAAAAAAATTAGAACATGATCGCTAAAATATTATACTTGTTCTCAGCAAAAAAAGGGGACAAGAGAAGAGCATTTTTCTCAAAGCTAAATTTCTAATTATTATTTAAGAAAATTTACTTCCTGGATAGTTTTATTCCCAGTTGAATTTGGGAAATTGGTGATCTGATTTTTCGGGAGACTTTTTTTTAATTTGTGTAGAAAACGCCCGGAAATTAATTCGAATTCACAAAAAAAAAACGCATTTTTTTATTTTTTCAAAAATAATATTGGGAGGTGGCGCAAGCTCTATGAAGTTTAACATGTATTTTCCATAAGACAAAAATACGTCAAATAAGTGAAAAAATGGGTTCTTCGAGTTTCTTGCGCTAATTATGATTTTTTTGCCGTTTTTTCAAGGCAGATTGTTTCAAATACATGAAATACCACTTTATGCTGATATTGAGATGTTTATTCAAATTGCTCAAACAATTTATTATTATTTTTAGCAACTTTCTTTTAGAAAAGGTTTAGAAAGTCCAGTTTTTTTTCGGGATTTTCCAACTTATTTCCAAGGTTTTGCTTAGAGCAAGATAATTATCAATTAAACTTAAGCAAAATATTAGTTTATACAATATGTTATTAATTATAACTATATTCTTCCAGAATAATGCTACAAAGTTGTGATTTTTCCTGGAATTTTCAACTTTTTGTCCATTTTTCACTCGAAGTGAGTGATTATTTGATGTAATTTAAGGATAATAATTGTTCAAACAAATATTTATTGTTTATTGCTTTCTTCTCTTAGATCAGTGCTAAAAAGTTGCGCTATTTTCTAAACTCTTAAGGTTTTTTGTACGCTTTTCACTTAGTGAGGTAATAATTAATTCGAGTTAAGAGACATGCTTATTTGAACACTAAATTATTGTTCAGAACTTTTTTTCCTTAGAATAGTGCTAGAAAGTTTTGGTATTTTCTGAAATATTTATTTTTGCACTGAATGGAATTCAAATACATTGGATTGATTTAATTATTGGTTTAAATAGATTGTTTTTTATTTTGGATAAAAAAATTTTTTTTTCATGATCAACCATCATAATTTCCATTAAAAGATTATATTTTAAGGTCGAAATTTTAATTCTTTAGTTGAAAGTAGAAGTACTTTCCCAAAAAATCCATTTTTGCGTCGAAGGTCCATAATTTTAGTAAAAAATTCGAAACTAGAATTTCCCTGAATGAATTAAGCTTCTTTGTTTTATTCAAATTCTTTTCTGAAATTGGAAGAAGAACAAAACATTTCAGAAAAAACCGCAAGTTTCTATCATTAGGCAAAGGAAATATTATCAGCAATGATAAGAAATTTCTTAAACAATTTTTTTTCAACATGAATTAATCATTTCTTCATATTTAATTGAAAAATGATAAGAAGTTGAAAATTTCAGGAAAAAACCGCAAGTATGTAGTAATAATCTGGAAGTAGATAGCTATAATCATTTTAAATTTGTTTAAAAAACTTTTTTTACAAATTTATATCAAGAAATACTTACTCCAAGTGGAAAGTGGACGAAAAGTTGAAACCTAAAAGAAAACCACAACTTTCTAGCTTCATTCTACGAGGATATTGCTATAATTATTTAAAAAAATTTTTAACAATTATTTTGTTAACTGCAATCGATTATTACCTCGCTTCAACTAAAACGTTGAAAAAAAGTTGAAAGATTCAGAAAAATCCTTCACTTTCTAACCCTTTTCTGAGAGAAAGTTGCAAAAAACAATGACAAATTGTTTAAGCAATTTAAATGAACATCTTACTATCAGTATAAATTAGTATTTTATATATTTGAAATAATCTGCGTTAAAAAAACAACGTAAAAATGATGAGTAGCGCCAAGAACTCGAAGAACCCATTTTTTCAGTTATGGGGGTCTTTTGGCCTTTTGGGACCCTATAAAACAGACTTTGAAGGGTGATGTTTGAAAAGTATTATTTCCTCCGCATTCTGTGACTAATTGTGAAGAGAAATGGTGAATTTCGAACTCGATTCACCGGATATTGAGAATTCTGAATAAAACTTACGAAAACGTCTTTTTTTCTTATGGGGAATACGTGCTAAACTTCATGGTGCTTACGCCACCTCTAATAATATATATTTTTACATTCTCATCAGAGAAGGTATTAGATTTG
>WSXT02091955.1:0-11695 GCA_011762715.2 Neuroterus valhalla
ATATTTCCATTCGAGTATATTTCAGGTCATTTTTTAAATACCAGAGCTCGGAGACACTCTAGAGATAAAAAAATAAATAAATTGTTTCGAACGTTTCGGCACACAACGGTGGCCCTCTTCAGTGGATTTTTATTAAATCTGTAACAAATTATATCATTTCTTACAAGGAAGCAGATTCACATCAAATTTCTTTACTAATTCCAATACCGTGCGCCAATACATTACCCCCAAAGTTTATTATACAAAATAGTGTCAATAACGGTATCATTTAAAAAAAAACTGTAAAGAAGCAGTCCGGAGAGAGATAGATATCGAGTTGAAATTTTGGGAAAAGCCTTAGCGTAACGCTGACAGTTTCATTCTAGAAAAGTTAGAGATTTATAAAGAAGAAAAATATCATCAAAGAAGAAGAATCGCATAAAATTTAGCCAATTAAACTCTGTTTTGAAATACTTGCAAAGATAAAGGCATTATTTTCAAATTAGACAAGTTCATTGTTTACATGCTTATTGAAGTTTAGTTTTCTGAAATCAAAAATTTTGTCAATAGTATTTTTCAAGCTGGAATGATTTGTAGGTTCTAGTTTTTCGGTTGTAAATTCGAATTCTTCCCGATTCCGAAAAAAAATACATTTTCCGTTCCGTCCAATTTCAACTTCGCTCTTTTACAAACTAAGATTTTTTCTAGTTAAATTCCTATTGAAGTTTAATCAAATTTTCCGAAAACATAGAAATAATTTTGTTTGATTCCTTCAAATTAAGACTTAAGGTGGTTTTATCACAAATCAAAATCTATGCCATCTTTCTGAAACTTTGAGGACTTCAAGTTTATAAATAAATCAAAATCTGTGCAAAGTTTAAGATCGACGGACCATCTAGCTTTTAGGATATTGTTTATCAAAGTCCGTCTCTTATACACGACAGGTCAAGGGCTAGGTAAAAATTGAAAGTTTTTTTGTTCCAACATCTTTAGTAATCATGGAACTTTTTCAAAAATCTAAACAGTGCTAGATACGGTTATCCTGTAACATATTTTTTTTTGTCCAAAAAGTGTGACTGTCTAGTTTTTGCGCAACATTGATCAGAAACTCGTAGTTTGATGATTTTGCTATAGTATATGCTGTTCATCACTGAATTTAAAAGCTTGTATCTTTTTTGCTACAACTTTTTTTATTAATTATTGTTATAAATTATAGTTGCAAGAATCATCATTTCAATTTTTATGCTTCTCATAATCATATTTTCTAATTTACACATTGCATAACTATGCACATACTATATATTGCAATATAACCACCTTAAATACATCTGTAAACATTTGCCCATTCATTTTTCTGTATTCTCAAACGTTTTTTGGGTATTTTTAAAACTATGTATTTCTTTTTTTGGTCCTGCAGGAAGTGTGAAAAACTTGAATAATTCAAAAATTTTATACCTAATTCTCTATTTTGAAACATCAGAATTTTAATTTCAATATATATAAATATCTAAAATTTGAAAAAATTGCAGTTGAATGTGAAGTGGATTTAGAGTCAGTCACTTAAAAGTTTTTTTAGTCACTTTAAATTTTCAAGTCACTTTTCAGAGAAACAGTCACTATAAATCTTTTTTTTACAGAAAGAGGTCATATTAGAGTTTTCAAATCTTTCAGACTCCACCCTATAATTAGTAATAATTACACTCTCCTTTTTATCGACTTTTGACATTCTATTTATCATTAAAGTTTTAAGTTATTTTAGTTCGTGATATTCCTGTTTCCTAGTTCCTATCGTTAATCATTGTGGAATATAAATAGGCGTTTCTGTTGATGATTTTTTTAACTTGTTTAACTGAAGTACCATTTTTATGAATTGTAAAATTTATTCTGAAAATTGTGACCTTGATATTCTACCCCCAAATCCAGTACTAGAATTTCATCTGATCTTGTGAATAAGTAAATTTTTGTCACTTTTTGAAGTAATAACTTTTTAGGGCACGATATGAACTTGGAAATGAGGGGAAGTTCAAAGTAACGCGTAACGTAACGCTGAAACACTGTTAGGGGAAGTGCGGGCTTTCCCATCTCTAACTCTCTTTCTCTCCATTCTTTGCTCCCCACTGAGAGCGGTATGTAGCGGTGTATAACGGCATCCATCACATGCGCGCTTCGGTGTTACTTTATTTTTGCGTTACACGGATCGCGAAAATTCATTATTTATTGGAGAAATGAAAAAAATGATTTACGATGTATGAAAAAAAATAATCAAGAAGTTCCATCTTCATATTTTTGATTTTTTGCAATGATTGGTGATTGGAAATCACATTTTTCATTGAATATAAATTTATTTAATATGGAAGAAATTAATTGAGAATTCGGGTTTAGTTTAACTTTCATTTCCATGCAGCATATTGAGTTATCACTTTTGCCAGGCGTCCCAAAACAACTCAAGATTTTTTTGTTAGAAAGAAGTCACTTTTAGTCACTTTTTAGCTCAAATTAGTCACTTTTGTCTGTTTTTCAAAGTACACTAGTTCTCGGCAGCCCTAAACCATGAGGAAAAAAACTTATTATGCTCATTTAGCAGCCAGAACGGAAAATAACTATGTTCTTGAAAAATACACATATAGGAAACGATTTTTTAACCTTCACGACGCACTTTCCTTAATTCTTTCGAATTTCTTTGTTAATTTGATGAATCTAGGAAACCCGTGTCTTCAATAATAAAAGGTTGAATGAAATGAAAATTGAGAAATTCAAAATTGAAAAAAAAACCAAAATCAAATTTCTTTTCAACGTTCAAAATTCGTGTTAAAATTTCAAACAAAAAACCAAGAATTCAACCTCTAAATCCTCTTCTTCCTCTTTTTTCTATCTTTAGTCTTTTTCCAAAAAACACGAATTAAAAATATTCGAAATATCTACCAAAGTTTTGGTGTTCACTCGACACCCTTATCAAGGTAAAAAATCTCCCTGCAGGTCAAAACCCAAGAGAAACCTATACTGCCTTCTACCTGAAATTCCACTGAAAAAAAATATTATTGTGTTTTTTTTTTTTTGAAAAAAAAGATAAAAAATTGGGGATCTTGGGGTTTGACCTGCTAAATGATTTTTTACCTTGATAAGGGTGTTGGATGAACACCGAAACGTTGGTAGATATTTCGAATATTTTTTGGGTGTGTTTTTCTTAAAGACAGATAAAAAGAAGGGGATTTGGAGGTTGCTTTCTCTTTTATTTTTTCTCTTTTTTTCTATAACTTTTTTCTTTTATTAATAGGTATATTCGAAGGTTTTTGTCCAAATTTGGTCGTTGGATTTTTGTTTTTTTCTTTTCAATTGCCAGGAGTTGCAGATTTTAGGTGGAATAAATCTAATATCTTGAAAAAACACGGATTTTTGAACATTAAAAAAAGTTCATTTCCTTTGAAAAAAAATTTTCTGAACATGATTGGTACTGTCTCTTAAATTTTTTGTCGTGTCAAAGAGGATACATATTCCAAGTTTCATGCTTTTAGAATTCTAATCTATTTCAGGTCGAAAAATGATACACTCATAAAATTATTTGTTGATTCAAACAAAATTTCTTCGAATGGAAAGAAAATATATTCATTGGATCTCAGTTGAGATAAAAAGTTTCTTTGAATCAAAGAAATTTGTTTTGATTCAAGAAATTTCTACTGCTTCAAATAAAATTCTTTACAGTTGGAGAGGTTTGTCTGTTTCAATCAGATAAACTTTCTTCTTGATAAAATAGTTCTACCAATTTGAAACAATTCTTCTTATCTTCGAATCACTTTTGATTGAATGGAACAATTTGTGGTGAGGAAACGGTTTTTTTATTCAAGACAATTTTTCTTCGATTATAGTGATGCAGTATTAATAAATTTCGTTACTCCTCAAGTCGATCGATAGATTAATTAATTGTTTTATTTTTATTAATAAGTGATCTCAACATATATAAAATAATACACAAAGTCATTTTAGAATCTGACAAATCAGTGTGTTTGCTGTGAAAAATTCCTTGAATGAGATTTGAATAGAAAGTTTAACCCCAGAAAGTTATGGAAGGTTTTAGATCAGGAAGCTTTAGCTTTCTAGTAGTAAAGAGTCATGCCAGGTCAGGCACCTCTTTGTCCAGCGGCAAACTAGCCCTAGCACTGGCTCACCATGGTGAGAAATCAATTTATTGTCTATTTTTAATTGCGTTGCTTTCCTTCCCCATTCGGAATCACCTGCGAAGTTACTTAACCAAGGGATTTCAAGCGATAAATTATTACGAGCAAATAAAACGTGATGGGCAATGGCCTTACAGAGTTGATCGATTATTCATGTTCTAATCTAATCTAATCCAGCGTCAAAATCAACTTCACAATAGAGGCAAGCAAAAATGTTGAAAACAAGTGAATCGTTTTCGCTGAGGGTAAACAAATTCTGTGTTTGCATCTATAAAAAGTTGAAGAAAAAAGTTGGATTCGATATCATTTCTTCTCTTCGGTCTTGGATGTAAAAAATTTATTTTTAAACTTTAAAAAAGGAGCTATTGATTAATAAATTATGACCGACTCCTTGTCTGTACATATTTTGCTAAAGGCCACCAATAGGAAATGAGAAATAAAAAATACCCTTTTTGTTTAATTTAGAATTTTTCTAGATAAATGTTAATATGTCGAACATAACAATTCTCAAGCTGAAATCATGGAAACACGATATTAATTTTGTTTCATCTAATTTATTTATTCATTCATTTTTTAATAAATCATTTAATTCATTAATTTTTTTATTTAGTTAATTTGTTAATTTTGTTTCACCCAAACAGAGATAATTACCGATTTCAACCTTTTTAAACAATTTTTCTCCGCATTTCAACCGACAGTGATTGTCAAGTTCCAACTAGTTGATTCATTTCATCATTTTTTCCTCTGCTTTACTTCATGATTCACATCAAAATATAGCATTCAAGACCTTTAGTACAGAAGTAAATATTTCTATACAATCAAATATCCTCAATTGTGGAATAAGTTTATTCTGTTTTTTGAAGACCGAATATCATTAGTTTGTTTTTCAAATTTTTGAATTCTGGGCAGTATTTTACAATTCAATTCTATAAATCAAGAAACAAGAGAAATATACTTTGTGCTATTATTGTGTATTTTTGAAAGCCCAAAAATATATAAATATACATATATCGAAATTTGTTCGAATCCACGAACAAATAAATGCATTCTTTTTCGTTTAAAAAAAAATATATATATTTAGAGTTGGCGCAAGCCCCATAAAGTTCAACATGTATTTCCCATAAGAAAAAAAAGATGTTTTTGTAAATTTTATTCAGAATTCTCAATATTAGGTGAATCGAGTTCGAAATTCACCATTTCTCTTCACAATTATTCACAGAATGCGAATAAAAGATAACTTTTAAAATATCACCCCGATAAGTCTGTTTTATTGGGTCCTAAAGAACCCTGATAAGTGGAAAAAATTGGGTTTTTAGAGTTTTTGGCGTTAATTATGATTTTTTTGCGGTTTTTTTTTAACGCAGATTGTTTGAAATACATGAAATACTACTTTATACTGATGATTAGATGTTTATTTGTGTTGTTTAAACAATTTATTGTTGTTTTCAGCAACTTCCTATTAGAAAAGGGTTAGAAACTCAAGGCTTTTCCTGAATTTTTCAACGTTTCAGTTAAGATTAACAAAAATAACTGTTCAAATATTTTTTTATTAATTATAACAAAATTCTCTTAGAATACCTAATGCTACAAAGTTGTGTTTTTTTCTGAAATTTTCCACTTTTCACTCAGCGTAAGTGATTATTCAATGAAATTTAGCAAGAATAACTGTTTAAACAAATTGTAAATGTTTATAAATATCTTCTTCTAAATTGATACTACATAGTTGTGGCTTGTTTTTGAAATTTTTAACTTTTTTTCACTTTTCGATCAGATTAAAGTGATAATAATTCATGTGAAAAAATAATCGTATAAACAATTTATCACCATTGATAATAAAATTTTCTTTGCTTAATGATAGAAACTTGCGTTTTTTTCTGGAATATTTAACTTTTTGCCCATTTTTCAGTTGAAGTGAGTTGATATTTAATTTAATTCAACAAAAATCATTGTTTAAACAATTTATTATTATTTATGGCTATCTTTTCTTCAACTTTGCTTTACTTTCTTAGTGGTGAACAAACAATAAATGAATATTAGAGAAAATCACACTTTAAATAGTATTGTATTGTGTTCAGCAAATTATTTCTCTTCTTTTCCCAATGTTAGAAGAAAAATTAATTGAAACAAAGAAGCTGATTTCATTCAGTGAAAATTGAATTTCGAATTTTCTACTTAAATTATGGATCTTCAACGCAAAAATTAAATTTTCAAGAAAGTAGTTCAACTTTCATCCAAAGAGTTGAGTTTTCGACTTATGAATATAAAGTTTTAATAAAAAATATAATGGTTGACATTTCAAAAAAAAATTTATTTCAAATAAAAAACAATCTAATTCAACCAACAATTGAATCAATTCAATCTAATTGAAATCCTTTCAAGTTCCATTCAGTGCAAAGTTAAGCATATCAGAAAAAACCGCAATTTTTTAGCACTTATCTAAGAGAAAAAGCCATAAACAATAATTATTCGTTCAAACAATTATTTTTGTTAAATCAAAGTAAACATTAACTCACCTAAAATGAAAAGTGGGCAAAAAGTTAAAAATTTCAGAAAAAACCGCAAGTTCCTAGTATTATTATTATTAGCAATGATAATACATTGTTTAAACAATTATTATTGCTAAATTAAATTAAATAATTACTTACTTTAAGTGGAAGGTGGACAAAAAGTTAAAAATTTCAGAAAAACCGCAACTTTGTAGCATTATTCTGAGAGAATATTGTTATAATTAATAACAAATTGTGTAAACAGATATTTTTGTCTACTTCAATTGATTATTACCTCGTTTTAACTGAGACGTTGAAAATAACTTGAAAAATTCAGAAAAAAACCTTGACTTTCTAACCCTTTTCTGAGAGACAGATGCTAAAAACAATAATAAATTGTTCAAACTGTTCAAATAAACATCTAATTATTGGTATAAAATAGTATTCCATGTATTTGAAACAATTTGTGTGCAAAAAACCGCAAAAAAATCATAATTAGCGACAAGTATTCGAAAAACCCATTTTTTCTCTTACGGGGGTTTTTTTTGGCACCGTATAAAACAGACTTATGGGGGTGATCTTTGAAGAGTAATATTTCATTCGTATTCATTGACCAATTGTGAAGATAAATGGTGAATTTTAAACTCGATTCACCTAATATTGAGAATTCTGAATAAATTGACCAAAACGTCTTTTTTCTTACTGGAAATACGTGTTAAACTTCATGGGGCTTGCGCCAATTCTAAATATTTTGTTTTACAAAAACAATTCATTTTTTTCTTGTGGATTCAAACACATTTCCGGGGGTTTTGCATAAAAATTCGAAAAAAATATGTATATGCATTCCATTCTAAAACTTATGCCCCTCTGATTTTAAACTTTTTTGAATTTCGAAATTACACGCTTCTCAATTATTGCAGTAACAGAAGCTCGAGAATATCCAGAAAGTTTATGAATATTGAATATGCTCCGAAGAATTCTGGGAGGTCAAGAAGTTCCTTAAAGTTTCTGGAAAATTTTAACTATCACCTGCATAAATAATGAACGATTGCTATATGTTTGGATGATTGCCAAAAGTTGAACATTTTAGACAATGATATCTTCGAAAAAAAAAAAAATGGCCTAACCGCCTAACAATTTTTTAGGGTAATGAAAACGTTGTTTAAGGTCACGTGACATGACAAGGGATACTAATAAAACAATAAAATTCAAAAAATTATTCGGAAATGTATACGGAACTTATGGAAATATCCAGAAATTTGGGAAAAATCACTACAATTTTACGATTTATATAATTTTTCATTCAAAGTTTCAAAATAGTGTCTCATATGATGGTATGCTTAATTAATATGGAGCGTAACCACATATTTCATAAAACATATTTCACAAAAACAGTGATCATTATCAAGGATATTATATTTCCTGATAATTGGGATCAACGTTGATCAATCGATTTTCAACTATATTGCAATCTGCGTTGGTATACAATCACTAATTATTACAGCCAGTTGTTCGAAATTTATAAATATTACTACCATACGTTTTAATTACAAGTACTCTACTGAAATATTTTTCCAGAAAAAAGTTATTATTTGAAGAAAAATCGGGACTTGCCTTGAATTAAAATTCGTGAACTTTTGGAAATAATCCGAGCATAGATTTTCATTACTCTGACATGACTTTCTTAATATTCCATCAGAAAGTAATTACTTTTCAAATTATTGTTTAAAAAAAAAGAGTATTATCACGAATTTTTTTTCCATTTTCCGTTTCCATGCCTTCTTTTTAAAAAAGATTGCGTATATTTGAGATGAGAAGATATAAAGTCGAGTTATTACTCGTCGAGATGTCTTTTTGTAGGAAACTGTTTCCATTACGGAATCTCCGGACTTGATCCGGATGGCTTTCTCGTCAGTCTAGTTTCCGCTTGAGAGGCAAAACTGTCACAGATTGACCTATAATTGTGTATCCTTCACCGCCTCCATATCCCTATAACATTTCCACACCGACATGACACGACGAGATTCTTATTTTTATGTCATTGGATGTATTGATTAATGAGTATTTTCGACTTTTTCCTCACTCGATATGTCTTCTGGAAGTTAGTGTTTACTGTATATTTACTCAAATATACGAAACTTCGGGAAAAACAGAGCGGAGAGTGAAATATTTATAGTGGAAAAGCGCGAAGGTTTATTCTATACTTAACAATGAAATAAGCGTGTTTTTGTAAAAGGAGTATTTATCAATTTATACGAAGTGTCTAGTCATCCCGAAAATAATGTATTCAATATCAATTTTACTCCTTTCTGGTGGACAAAAATTAGGAAAATCACTGCTAGTCTTTGTTGTACTCAGTATTTTTATCTTTGCTTTATTGCCTGCTTAATTGCTGTCATTTTTCGGCGATCGGAAAACTCGCAAAGGATCTCACGCGTGAACAAGTGGGGAGAGTCGGACCTCTTGATTGGTTCGCAGCTCCCCCCTTGCCCTGGCATGCTGCGAAAATCCGTTGCGAGTTGAATCCTAAGAATTGTGCATTTCTGGGAATCCAGAACTGAAGCTTAATATACGAATTTAAATCTGGATTACTATTATTCTAATAAAAAACGCAGTTCTTAACATTACCATAAAACATTTTGGTGTTAATTATTTACAAGAACTTGAAGAATATGATAAATGATATGATTTGCATTTTGAACAAAATAGATCGATTTTCAACTGATTGGTTGAATTTTCCACCAGAAAAAAAGAACATTCGACCAATTTACCTAAATTGACATTGAAAAAGACTAATTCCCATGAAAAATAGTTAAACTGAACCAAAACGAACGAATTTTCAACAAAATAGTTAAAGCCACAAACAAAACAGAATAATTAATAACCAAAATATTGCATTTCAAGGCCACAAAGACGAATTTTTCACGGAACTGTTAAACTTTCAACGAAATTGGTTAAGTTTTTAATTAAAAAAGAATACTTCTTGTACAAACCGTTGCATCTTTGAAATAATATATAAAGATAAATTTTTAAACCAAAATTGTCAACCAAAAAGGATGAATGTTTAACAAAACAGTTGAATCTTCAACCTAAAAGAGAAATTTCCAAGAAAATGTGGACTTGTAGAACAAAAAAGATTTCTCAGCAAAAGAGAACAAAAATTTCGTTCGACTTGTTTAATTTTCATGCCAAAAGAACAAATAGCTCACATAAAGTAGGTCAGATACCATCCTCATTTTCAAGTCTCATAGGAAGAGGAAGTCAACGCTGTGACTGATCACAGAAATAATGTGGATCACACACCTTCCCCTTTTCCCAATTCTGGTGGGAGCGAAAAGTCACCGCTGTGACTGGTCATAAAAATAATGTAGGTGACACACCTCCCCCTTCCCCCAAGTCTCGTGAAGACGGAAAGTCACCGCTGTGACTGATCACAGCAATAATGCAAATCACACACCTTCTCCTTTTTCCAAGTCTGGTGGGGACGGAAAGTCACTGCTGTGACTGATCATAGAAATAATGTAGATCACACACCTTCCCTTTTTCCCAAGTCTGGTGGCGGCGGAAAATCACCCTTATGATTGGTCATGGAAATAATGTAGATCGCACACCTCCCTCTTTTCCCAAGTCTAGTGGAGGCAGGATTTTATTTTATAAACCATAATTGTAAAATTTCATAAAACAATAATAAAATAAAACATTTTTTTGTGGAGATCGCTAGATGAGCATTCAAAAAGCTTAACCTGAAAAATGCGGGATCATTCAGGGGTGAGTTTTTGAGAAAACTCAAAAAGTTTTTGGATTTGATATATCTCGGAAATGGTAGGTTTTTGGGAAAATTTTTAACTACAGAAAATGTCGAGGGCAATGTTTACTACAACTTTCCTCCTCAGGCCGACATGCTGCGATGAAAAGTGAAATAATTAGATAAAAAAAAGCAAAGGTGGCAAAAAAAGAAGTAAACAATACTATGCAAATTTCACCGATATAGTCAAACAGCTGTATGGTTTTGTAATAAAATCCAAATTGGCATAGATTTAAAGAAAATTAATGATAATAAGTAATAATTCATAATGACAATTTATCATAATTAGGAATAATTTGTATGTCCTACTTACAAAAAAATTATTGATTCAGTCCTAAGTAATGATTTATTATGTACCCACACTAACGTCGCCCTCGTCGGGAATGGTGGGAAATCTACGGTGACAGGTTTGTCACGCTATAACTCGTGAATGGTAAGTCGGACAAGAAAAGTATTCGATATAAAATTTGTAGTTTTTTTAAGAACAACAATTTTCGCTGTGATAGTTTTGCGATCAAGAAATTTTTCTTTGCCAAAAAGCGAGAAAACGCTTTTTTGTTCTTATAAATTTTCCCAAAAACCTACCATATCCGAGATATATCGAATCCGAAAACTTTTTGAGTTTCCTCAAAAACTCGCCGTTGTACGATCCGGCATTTTTCAGGTTAAGCTTTTTGAATGCTCTTCTAGCGATTTCCGAAAAAAATGTTTTATATTTTTTTTTTACAAAATTTGACAGATTGACTGTACTATTATATTAGTTTCGGGATGACCAGCCGATTGACGATACTAGGCTATCCGTCTTGAAATTCGGGACGAGTAGACGCAGCCCAATTTATAAATGTTCAAAACTTTAAAATATTAAATTACTTCATATTGTTTCTACCAAGCCTCTCATTTTTATAAATTGCAAATGAATGCTTATATTCCTTGGCCATTTTGAATTTAGAGCAAGTCTGAAAGTTGAATTCGCATTAAACATAAATAGATAGAACACACATTTATATCTGCGTATCGCTCCTTTAGTGCATGGGTAACACGAAGAGTTTTTCCCCTTATTTTGGTGAATATTTTCCCTTAAATTTATGCTGAAATTATATTCAGGTTTCTCGCTATTTTATTCACGAGTTCGCTCTCTAGAAGCAGAGATGAAATACAGGAACTCATTCTAATTGTTTTAATCAAATCGAGCTGGGAATTTTTACATTCTCATTCTGAATGAGAAGGTATTGGTTTTATGTGAAAATTGACTT
>WSXT02091966.1:0-11695 GCA_011762715.2 Neuroterus valhalla
AAAGTTGTCCTACTTCTTCAATTTCAAAAGCGAGAGTGATTATGGGATTAGGCCATTATGAGAAATATTTATGCATTACGGAGAGCATTCTCGAGGCAGCTTAGGGGGGTTCGTCTACTGGAAGGGGAAGAGACACCAGGTACCCACGGAGGAAAAGATGATCGCCCGTCTCACTGGAAGGAGAAGGTAAACCAGGTACCCACGGAGGAAAAGATGACTGCCCCAAGAACCATTGTCTCCTGGCTCTCGTAAGAACTAAGAAGGTTCCCCGCCAGGCGGCTAGGGACCAACTGGAGCGGGCTCAAGGCCCAAGGGCCCGCCGAAAATTGGGACTTGGTCGCGGCGAGCCCCAGAGTTTTATGGTCTCGCCCACCTGATTTATGAACGGCGAGAGACACCCTGAAAATGTAAAAAAGCCGAGCGTCGCGAGCCCTCACTCTGAATTATTAGCTTCGAATCCACAAAACTAAAACTCGTAAACGACAAAAATACCTTGAAAAAAGACCTAAATAATAAAATACCTCTGAGGGCGATCCATAAATTCCATCGGTCACGTGGCCAATAACATTGTTTATATTCGACGGCTTCATAATTTGAAAAATATCGATATGGTGTTGAAACTTTGGGAAATGCTTTCAATTATATAAAAGAAAAGTCTTTATGGTCTTTTTGAGGTTTTTTTTGTTTGTTTATTTAATGAAACTTCATTTTTTTATATCATCTTGGGCTCTTTAACCCTCTTCTCAGTTACGTTCCAAATTGAAAAATATTAAAAATAAAAATAAATTCGAATGAGACAGGGAAATATGCCCGTATATGTTTCGAACCATTTTCAAAAATTTTAGACCAAGATTAACGTTTTCCGAATTTTAATGCCGCCGAAACTAAACTATGTAATTGGTCTCGTGGCCAATTATATATGGTTTATTTTGAAACCATGAAGATATTTTCACCATATAGTATGACTTTCTACCAAAAAAACTTAATTTCAACTTGTTATGCAGAATTTCACAATTGAAAAATATGCTTACGATTACATTTATTTAACATGACATTACATAACATTACATTTCCAACCAAATATTTGAACATTTATCAAAACATAACATTTTTAAGCTCAGCGATGAACTTCCAACAAAGAGCATTAATGTTTCACTAAAAAATAAACGAACTTTCAGCAATGCATTAATTTTGAAACCAAAAAGACAAAATTTCTACAAAACTGTTAGATTTTCCCTCGAAACCACTTAATTTTCAACCCGAATTTGAAACTAGAAAAGATGTCTTTAACAAAAAAGGTGAATGTTCGATAAAAACAATAAATCACTTGTTCAACAAAATAGTTTAATTTTCAACCAAATAGTTGAATTTTCTCACTTAAGGGATGCATCTTCTGCCAATAAGATTTCTATTCTAAGAAGAAAGAACTTTTTGTACAAAATGCATGAATTTTGAAGGCAAATGGACAAATTATTTACGAAAATTTGAATTTCCAGCCCCCAAATATAATTTCTTACAAAAATGTTCATATATACCTTGAATGTTCAAATAAGAAGTTAAATTTTTTTACTCAATAACTGATTGTTCTACAAGGATAACTTGATTTTCAACTTTTAAAGGAAAATTTTCAACGGAAGAAAATTCCTCAACAAAAAAATTTAATAAAAAAATACAAAAAAAGTATATTTTCAAACCAATAGTTGAATTTTTAATTGTCTTCAACATAAGAGGTTACTTTTTGGAGAAATAATGATGTTCTTAACTAAATAGTCCAATTTTTAACCATATAGTTGAATTTTTAAGAAGATGTAAATTCTACAAAGAAAGATTTTTCTGTACAAAATGCATGGATTTCTAAGGCAAATGGAGAAATTTTCAGCCCCCAAATATTATTTCTTAACAAAACTATTGTTTTTTTATACTTAGTAGTTAAATGTTCCAAGAAGAAGATCAATATTTCACTAAATAGTTTATTGTTCTATCATTATAGCTTGATTTTCAACTTTTGAAGCAGAATTTTCAACGAAAGAAAATTACTCAACAAACAAATTGAATTTTTAGGAAACATTCTCAACAAAATAGTTTAATTTATACCACGGGCGATTAGTTTTCTATATCGAAAACATCATTGTTCTACCAAAAAAGATCAAATTTCAATTATTAAAATTTTCTGCAAGCAAAGACTAATTTTCATTAGGAAAAATGAATTTTCAACCCTGAAATCCGAGCTAAAATCTGTTCTCCAACAAAAAAGCTAACTTTTTACATAAGCGTAAAATTTTCGATAATGCCCGTCAATGCTTATTTGAATACCAAAAAGGATGCCTCCAATAAAAAGTTGAATTTCAAGGGAAAATTCAGGTTTTCAACAGCATAGTTTAGTTTTTTATCAAATTATTTGATTATCTACGTAAACAATGAATTTCCTACTGGAAGATTGAAATTCTATTAAAAAGATGAATTTCCAAAAAAATGTCTGAATTTTTAGCACAAAGATTTGATTCCCTAAGGTGAAAGCTAAGAAATTTCTACCAAAAAAGACGAGTTTTCAACAAAATACATTAATTTTCAACACTCACATCTGAATGTTTAACGAAAACGCTATATTTTTACCCAACAGTCAAATTTTCGGAAATGCTGTTCAATTTTTGCTAAATCGTTACGTTTTCAACTATAATTACTGAACTCTCACTCTTTTTATGCTTAATTTTAAACCAGAGAAAATTTCTTCAGAAAAAAGTTGAATATTAACACGTAAAAATATGCTTTCAACCAAATAATTCAATTTTTGACCAAGCTGTTTAATTCTCAGCGTTAAAAATGAATTTCCCAACATGAAGATTGAAATTCTGCAAAAAGGGAGAATTTTCAAAAAAATATGTGATATTTCAACCCCAAGGTATATTTCTCTAACAAAAAAGCCAACTTTTCACCCAACATTTTGAATAGCCTAATTTTCAACTTAAGGAACCTAAAAAATTGAGCATTAATGCTCAATTTTGAACCAGAAAAGATTTCGTCAATCAAAAAATTTAAATAAAAAAGAAAACAAATACGCTTCTAAGAAAATCAATTAATTAACCAAATAGTTTAATTGTTGAATTAAAAGATGAATTTCTTCTTTTCAAGAAGAATTATGTTCTACCAAAAAACATGGATTTCCAACCAGTATGATTATACAACAGGAAAACTCATTTTTTGCTCACCAATTGAATTTTCAAACGAGAACTTCAATTTTTTACTAAATAATCAATTCTGTTACAATTACTTTTTTTCAACGTATATTGCTGCATTTAAACCTGAAAAGATGTCTTCAAATAGTTTAATTTTTAATATTAACTATACATTTTAAACCAAGAAGATTAATGTTCTACCAAAAAAGACGAACTCTCAACCCTAAAATAGTATTTTTCAACCGAAAATTATAATTTTTCATCCTGCAGTCAATTTTCCAGATAAATAATTCATTTACTGGACAAAAGTTTAATTTTCAACTCAAATCACCTAATTTTTAGGCTAATTTTGAAACAAAAGAGACAATCCCATAAGAAAAATGTTGAATTTTCAACAAAACACTCAAATTTTTTATCAAACAGAAAAATGTTTGACTAAAAGATCGATCTTTGAGCAAAGAGTATTAAATTTGTATGTGGCTCAATTCCCAAACAATTAGCTTGATTTCGAACCAAACAGGAAGTCTTTAAAACAATATTGTGAGATTTTTAACAGAATAGTTAAAGTTTCTAGCAAAATTGGAATTTCTACCTGAATTCCAAATCTTTAGGCAAATAGAATTGTTTTTACAAAGTAGTTCAACTTCCAACCAATTAGTTTAATATTTTACCAAAAAAGACGATTGTATATTTCATGTGAAGATTCTTGGATTTTCAGAAGAATAGTTAAATTTTCACTAAAAGAGGAATTTCTATCTGCAATTATAATTTTTGTTGCAAAAGAAAATTATTTTAACGAAGTAGTTCAAATCTCATCCAGTTACCTTAATTATAAACCAAAAAGGGCGAATTATTTATATGTAATAAAATTGTTGGATTCCCGATAAAACAGTTGAATTTTCTAATAGAGAAACAAATTTTCATAGAAAATTATCGTATTTTCTCCTATTATATCTCTTTTTGGGATAAATATTCAACCATCTTGTTAAACATTTATGTAATTAATAAAAAATCCATCTTTTTCGGTATAGAACATTATTCTTTTCGGTAGAAAATTTATATTTTCGGAAGCAAATTTGACGATTTTGTCAGAAAATATAAATTTCTTGGTCTAACTACCGACCATTTGGTTGAATACATTGTTGAACATAATTTTCTTTCATGCAAGTTCATCTTTTCGTCTGAAAATTCAATTTTCTTTTTGGGGATTGGTTTAATATTCCATTAAAAATCAATGTTTTTAAGAGAAAATTTATTTATTCCGTGTGGAGATGGAAGAAGAGGAAGGAGATAGATATGTTGCAAGAGATATATTTCAAGTATGTAGAGTTAACGCAATGGCAAGAAGAAAGGAGAGAGTTTATTGAAAATCGAGGGATGAGATAAGAAAGAAGAAGGCTACGTGGGAAGGGAAGAAAGAGATACAGAAATTTTGATGATGCATCAATGATAGAGGATAGGGTAATAAAGTTAAAATAAATGGTATGAGGCGATTAAGAGAGGATTGCCAAAATATGTGAAAAAGGATAGAGATATATGTACAAGAACAACTATAATTGTGCAAGAAGTGAAGTGGAAAGAGCTGTTGGGAGAAGAAAAGATGAAGGTTAAAGAAGGTAGTGAAGTTAATGAAGGTAGAGAAGTTAAAGAAGGTATGCAAGGGAGTGTGGGGAGGAGAGGATGAAAACCACGTGTGTGGAGGAAGAGAAGAAGGGTAATAAGAGAAAATAGAGGGCGTGTGAATAGGTAGAAAAGACATGCAAGCATGTATTGAATGGTTGCATGAGTAGAAAATAGGAGAAGGGAGGGTCGCAAGAGAATGTTGAGAAAGTTTTAGTGGTAAAGGGACTGAAAAAAAATCCATAAAGGGGGTGAAGAAGCTAAAGAAGTTGAGGAAGGTAAACAAGGGAGTGTGTGGGAAAGAAAATGGAAAGAATGTATCTGAGGTTTGCATCAGAGACAAAGAGGAAGAAGAAGGGTTACAAGGGTATGCTGATTTAGTTTCAGAGGATAGAGGACTGGAATGAGATTCGATGAAGGAGGTAGAAAAAGTCTAGGAATTCAAAAAAGAGGGAGAAACACGAGACTCTTCAATTAACTTTTCATTTATATAATTGATCAATGAACAATTAAAAGATGTAAAGTTTTTTTGGTTTACTGGTCTCATCATCAGTTAACATCAGTTAATATTACTACATGGTTGGAAGATAAACGCAAATATGGAGCAAGCGAAACACACAGAAGGATTCTTCCAAAGTTTTATGGCTACTCGTAGTTGCTGTTCTGAGGAGGCTCTTCGTCGAAGAGCGAATCGTTAAAGTTTCAAAATAAATGAGACCAGTAAACCAAAAAAAAAAAACTTTACATCTTTTAATTAATATATCTCACCTGGTCAACAAAATTTACATCAGTCAAGATCAACGAATAAGTTTATAGGACCCGAAAATAAAAAAAGAGAGAATTAGGATAAAATAAATGGTAAATGACGGCGATGAAAAGAGGATTGAGGAGACATGTGGAAAAAAGATGAATAAGAAAAGCTGGATGAAGACTACGACATGAAGTAGAAGAATCTATTAGCAGAAAGATAAAAAGAGAAAATGCATAGTATGTGAATTATTGGAGGAGAAATTACAGCATACATGGGGTAATTGTATAGAAGGCAGAAGGAGAGGGAAGGATAGCAAGAGAATGATGAAAAAATTAGAGGGGCGAGAGGACTAGGAGGAGAATAGACGTAGGTAAAAAAGGCAAGGGAAATTTAAGAAGGTGAAAAAAGGAGTATGGGGGGGGGGATGCGTGGAAAGAAAAAGAGGAAGGAACACAAGAAAAAATGCAGAATGTGTTAATGATTAGACGATACATGGAAGCCTGTATTTGATGGTTGCATGAGAAGAAATGAGGAAAGAGAGGGTAACAGAAGAGTTTTGGGAAAGTTTTAGGAAAATAGGGATTCGGAGAAGAAGATATGATGAAGGTAGAAAAAACCATAGGAGTAGGAAAATGTATAAAAGGGAGTGTAGGGGAGAGTAAATTGAATGCACGTGTGGAAAAGGAAAGAGGAAGGTTGATGGAAGAAAATCCCGAGTATGTTAATAGGTAGAAAAGATATTGAAGCTTCTATCAAATAGTTGCATGATAAAAAAAGAGGAGATATAAGGGTTGCAAAAGAATGTTGAGAAAGTCTTAGAGGAGGAGGGACTAAAGAAAGAATGCATGAAGGAGGTAAGGAAGTTATTAAAGTTTCAGAAGGTACATGAGGGAGTGTGTTTCAGAGAGAATGGGAAGATGGTATAAAGAAGGGAGGATTGAGGGGAAGGGCGAAAATAGAAAGAATGTGTTGTGAGGAAAAGAAAAAGGGTAACAAGGGAATATGTCAATAAGTAGAAAAGAAATGGACGCATGTGTTTGATGGTTGCATGAGAAGAATAGAGAAGAAAAGGGGATAACAAGATAGTGTTAAGGAAGTTTTAGGAGAAGAGTGACTGGAAGTAAATATACAATGAAGGTAGAAAAAGCTTGAGGAGTTATGAAAGGTATGTAAGGGAATGAAGGAAAGAGTAAATGGAATGCATGTGTAGGAAGGAAAAGAGGGAGGGTGATGTGAGGAAATGCAGAATATGTGAATAAGTAGAAAAGAAATGAACGCATGTATTTGATGGTTACATAAGAGTGAATGGAATAAATGTATGGGAAGGGTGATTGATGAAAATTCAGAGTATATTAATGGGGGGGGGGGGAGATATTGAAGCATATATTTGATGGTTGTTTGAGATGTAAAGATGAGAAGGGAGGGTGGCAAGAGAATGTTGAGAAAGTTTTAGAGGAAGAGGGACTAGGAGGAGAATATATAATGAAGATAGAAAAAGCTAGAGGAGCTATGAAAGTTAGTTAGGGGAGAGGAGTAAAGAGTGAATGGATTACATGTTTGGGAAGGAAAAAGGGAAGGGTGATTGAAAGAAATTCAGAGTATGGTTATGGGGAGGGGAGATATTGAAGCATATATTTGATGTTTGTTTGAGATGAAGAGATGAGAAAGAAGGGTGGCAAGAGAATGTTGAGAAAGTTTTAAAGGATGAAGGACTGGAAAGAGAATATATAATGAAGGTAGAAAAAGTTAGAGGGGTTATGAAGGATATGTAAGGGATTGAAGGGAAGAGTGAATGGTTTGCATACATGGGAAGGAAAAGAGGAAGAGTGATTGAAGAAAGTTCAGAGTATAATAATGGGGGAGGAAGATATTGAAGCCTGTATTTGATGGTTGCATGAGAGGAATAGCGAAGAAGAGAGGATAAAAAGATAGTGTTGAGAAAGCTTTAGGAGTAGAGGGAGTGGGAGGAGGAAATATAATGATGGTAGAAGGAGATAAAGAAGGTATGAAAGGTACATAAGGGAGTGAAAGGAAGAGTAAATGTAATGCAGGTGTGGGAAGGAAAAGAGGAAGAGTGATTGAAGAAATTTCAGAGTATGTTAATGGGTAGGGAAGATAATGAAACATGTATTCGATGGTTGCGTGAGAGGAATAGAGGAGAAGAGAGCAATGCAAGAGTGTTGAGAAAGTTTAAGGAGAAGAGGGAATGGGAGGAGAATATGAAATGATGGTAGAAGAAGCTAGAGGAGTTATGAAAGGTATATAAGTGAGTGAAGGAAAGAGTAAATGGAATGCATGTGTAGGAAGGAAAAGAGCAAGGGTGATGGAAGAAAATTCAGAGTATGTTAATGGGTTTTAGGGGAGAAGTTATTGTAAGTAAGAATGGAAGAAGTAGGTAGAGAAAGTCTAGGGAAATAAAGAAGGTGAATAAGACACATTAATCCTTTTTTTAAACATCTCATAATTTAATCATCTAATTATTGACTTTGAAGAATCCAAATGTTGAAGAAAGAAGGGAAGAAACCTATAAATAAAGAAACCAAATAATCTCACAAATTTCGGTCACGTGCCTAAACCAATATTGAATCCTTTTATTGTGATGAAAGTGAGGGAAAAATTGGATATTCAAAACTACTATAAAGAGTGTCTCTGGGCGTCTACTGTCTAGCCTTTAGACTGAGTCATAAATAGTCATAGAAAAGCAGCCGCCCATTTTCTTCCTAATCCTATGGAGCCAAAGGTAAACGCTAAGCGAAAGTTTCACCTCAAAAGGGCACCCCGCATAGAAGGGCAAAATTGTTTATGGCCACTGAAATCGATACTCACTCAAGTCAATTATGAAGGGCCCATAGAGTAGGCCCAAAGAGATGTCCATATCTTTGCCAATTTTACACACTTGAGCCAATAATGTATATTATATTGAAAACCACCATAGATTAGGTGACACATTTTTTCTTCATTTTGTAACCCTCTCCAGTCTCCTACCTTATGAAAAAAATTTGGAAAATGTCATCGCCCCCCCCCCCCTTCCTTCAGGTAATGCGATTTTCCGAATATTTTCAGCCATTGAGACGATTTGATTTTGTTGTTGTTAGATCACCATCTTGGAGATTTTTAACTGAAACATCAATGAAAAATCTCTAACACGAGCGGAAGTATTTTCTTATAAATTTTCGAAAAAGTTTGAATTTTCAACAAAATATATATGAATTTTCAACGAAATTGGTTATTTTAAACCACAAAATACGAATTTTTTATGAAACAGTTTAATTTGTAGTTGAAGCATATGGTTTTCAAAATCAGGGAGGTGATTTACTACCGTAAAGTTGAATTTTCGAACAACTAGTGTGAATTCGCTCGAACTTTTGAATTTTTGAGCCTAAAAAATGATATTTGAACCTCAAGATCGATCTTCGGCTAAAAAAAAAATTAATTTTCCAAAAAATAAGTACGTTCCCTATCAAAGAGATGAATTTCAATACCAGAAATATTCAATCATAATAGAACTTCTTAACCAAAAGAGAAATAATTTTTGAAAAAAATCCACTTTCCACTGAGCTGTTAAACCAAATAATAATTGCATTTTGAAATAAAATAATGAATTTCCTACGAAGGAGATGAATGAATTTCAAGAAAATATCAATTTTTTAAGAAATCGGTTTATTTTCAAAGTAAAAAGACGAATTTTTCTGAAGCACTTGAGTTTCTAATCCGAAGATATAATTCTCATCGAACGTCGGCTCAACTCTGGAGCAAGTAATTTGAATTTTTCAATCAAATAAAAATATCAATAAACTCATTTATTTTTCAGTCCAATAGTTGTGATTCCTATCAAGAAGGATGAATTTTTAAACAAAAGCGATACGAATTTCCAACGAAATTGTTGGAATTCTGAATCAAAGAGAACAATTTCGTAAAGCTGTTGAAACCAAACAATGAATATTTTTTTACAAAGAATTCTATTTCCAACCAAAATGAATAATTTTCCACGAAGAAGATTAATTTTTTGCCACAGAAGGCGAATTTTCAGCAAATTTGTTTCATTTTCCAACCAAAGGGATAATTTTTCTCAAATCAGTTTCATTATCAGGCAAAAATATTAATTTTTGATGAAAAACTTAATTTACAACCAAATTTTCCAATTCTTTTATCGAGTAGAGCATCTATTTTCCAGAAATTGCATTTTTTACAAATAAGTTTAACTTTGGAACCAGTTGTTGATTTTTCAATCAATAAATTTATTTTTTTCAAGAAAAACAGATTTTTGTTCAACAAACTGTTTAATTTTCCACCGAAACGGATAAATTTTTAACGGAAAACTCAGAATAATTATTATAAAATAGTTCATTTTCAATCAACTGAATTTTTTAGCTTGAAAGACGAATTTTTTATTAAAAAACCTGAATTTCCAACCAAAAAAACATTATTTTTCTCTCAAACCCCGAAAACAATCTGTCTTTTTCATCCAGGAAGAATTATTTTCTACGAAAAGCGGCGAATTATCAACAAAATGCATAAATTAAGAAAATTAGGACTTTTCAGTTCGCAACCAAAATGATAAATATTCAGGGAGAAAATTTCTAACGAAGAAGTTCAAACCAGTATAGTTGATCATGCAACAGAAAATTAAGAATTTCAGCCGTGTCGTACAACTTGCAACCAAAAAGATTAATTTTCTGATGAAAAGATAAATGTTCTTTCGAAGAACATGAAAGAAAAACATAAATCGTGAACAATGTTAATAAATTTTAAAGCGAAAAAGTATTATTTTCCAACAATGAAGTCAACATATACATTTTTCAACCAAAAAGATGAATTAATATAATTAATATAAAGGTAACATCAATACCAAGTTTTTGCACTTTATACAGTTAATCCTCTTCGAAAATGAAGAATTTTCGATCAGATAACCGGTACTTAGTAAATAGCATCAACATAATCTGGAATTGTTATAAATTCGTGAATCTACAGAATATCATTTTTTCTATTGATAATACCAATTTCCGATAATATTGGAAACATTTTTTCGTTAATTTTCTCCAAAATCAAATTTTCATTGTATTGAAAATACGAATTCCTGACAAAATGACTAACGTAATACAGGATTGTCGATAAATTTAATGTTAAATCATGCTCAAATTATGAAGATTACTGTTCTAAAATATACCAATATTTGGTGTAGAACGCTAAAATTACATAAGATTGTGAAATTTTATGAATCTCCTTCAATTTTTATTTTTTCAAATCAAAAATACCGACTTTCGAAGGGAAACTCCAACATAATTTGTGAGGGTTAAAAGAATTTAAATCTTATTCAGTATATGATTTTGGTTTTAAGATTCCAATTTTTGGTGCAAGGCGATTTCTGGAATAAAACGTAAACGAATAAACCATTGGGAATCCAAGGCTTCAATGATAATCCGGATACCATTTTTTTACGAAGAGAACTAAGATACTTTACAAAAAATCAGTATGAAGATAAATCATTTTTGTTCGAGATAACAGTTTTGGTAAAAATATTAACATAACCTTAAATTGTCAAGAGTAGAGAATTTCTGTTTTGACCGTGAAGGTCACTTGCAATCTTTCAAAAATCATTAATCTTCCTTGTAATCAAACGACTTTTTCATGAAAATTCCAATTTTCGCCAAGAAGCACTTTTTTGAAAACCATAACAATCAGGTTCCAAACAATATTTGCACTTGTAGAATATTATCAGCTTATATCAACGTTTTTCACGAAATATCCAGTTTTGAACCGGAGTTTTGGGTAGCAACTTTAGCGACTTACATCACAAATTGATATTTTGAAACAAAAATTAGAATTTGAACACGAGTTAGAATTGTTTAACAATTACGAAATATGCTAATGTTTTTTTCAGAGAATGGAATTTTCAATACAACGAAAATTAGATTTTGAAGAAGATTCAGCACTCTTGAAAATTTGAGGTTATGTTAACATTGTTTACCGGAACTGTTATCTCAAACGAAAATGATTGATTTTCATACTATTTTTTGTTAGGATGAGACTATTTCGCCCAAAATTTTGGGCGAACTAGCACGCTTGGCTTATTCCGCCCAAAATTTTGGGCGAAATAGCATGCTTGCCTTATTTCGCCCGAAAAAGCTGGCGAAATAGTCTGCTTCCTTTA
>WSXT02091977.1:0-11694 GCA_011762715.2 Neuroterus valhalla
CTCCTCCCACTCTTCTTGTCATCTATATCCTCCTTCAAACCTGCGCGTTCCGTGACGGTTCACCGTCCTCGCCAGTGAAAACCTTTCGCAGCCGTCTATTGAGCCTGCACCTCACCTCCCTTAACCAATCAAGTTGATCGGTTAACGAAACACTGCCTTTCTTAACACTGTAAACGGGAGAAATAAGATACCCAAACTAATTTTCCTGTTTACGTGAGAAACGAAATACCTACACTAATTCTTCCCTTGACATAAAATCTCCTCTAGTCTTTGCATGGTTAAGATTTTCAGGACAGAGAAACCCATTAAATTCATGACACTCTCCGCAAGAGGAGCCTTGTAAAGCCAGTTTTGTCATGGGGATGAACTTGTGAGAGAAATCAAATCAATTAGAAATAACCCATTTTCCTAGTTGATCCTGGGAAGAAACATAAAAATGACGTTATACGTGAACCCTTAATATTTAGGAAAAATTAGGAAGTACAATAAAAGTGTGTGTAAAAATTAATAGCTCCATAACAAATATTTTCAGAAAACGAAAATTCCTTGGTCGGAAATTGTAAGCTTTGAGTTATAAATTGATGGAGCTGGACCTATCAGCAGCGCAGTTTAGGCAGTAATGAGTACGCAATAAGGGTTCGAACTCTGTGTGAGTGACCACCGTTCCTCCCTTTGGTATGTCCTCCATAGCGCTCGCTTGCGTGTTAAACACGTCGAGAGAAGAGAGGCTGTTAATCCGTTCCATTTTCTTCAGAAAAACATTCTAGTGTTCACACTTATCTGAATTCACTTTACGAAGTGCTAGCGATTGATGTTCATCACCTACATTAGAGAAGAGAAGAACTTCTCTTCTTATCAGTTTGGTTGAGCACTAGGATTTTTTATAATTAACCGAATGACTCAAAGCACCTCGTTTTTATATCCCTAGAAAACCACTTTTGTAGTATCACTGAAATCAGTTCAATATAAGGGGTGCTTAGTAAAAGAAGGAAGAATCCCTGCAGTAATCAATGTATTTAGTTCTTCGGATTCTTCTATCAATTTGATGACTTGAGCGATCATGTTTTTATATCCTTAGAAAACAACCTTTGTAGTGACACTGATCCGAATTTACTTCGAGGGGTGCTACAAATTTCAGTTTATTCCCTGCTTAGAAAGATCGAAGGGTTTTTGCAATTATTTATGCATCTGATCCCTTTTTTCATCAACATAATGATGAAAGATCAAGCTATTGACCAGCAAAGTCAATCCAGGTCATTCTTACTACAGAGGTGTTTTCCTGGCGATATTAAAACATGATGTTTCTTGTCATTAGGTTTATTAAAAACTCCTCGTAAACAACCACATCGATTACTGAAGATATCCTCATATTTTTCAATGAAGAGGATGAACAAAAGTTGGAAGCTCACATCAAAGTATATTATTATAAGTTTTACTACCAGGGTTGTTTCCCAGGAACATGAGAACATGATCGCTTAGGTCAACATATTAATAAATTATCCCTAGGGACAAAGCACATTGATTACTGCAGAAAATCCTTTGATCTTTCTAAGTAAGGGATGAACTAAAAAGACAAGGACCCCTTCAGGTGAATTTAGATTCGTGTAACTACAAAAAAGGGTTGCTCGGGATTTCAGAACATGATCGTTTAAGTCATCAAGTTAATAAGAAAAAAACCTAAAAATCAAACACATTGATTATTCCAGGAATTCTTTGATCTTCCCAAGTATGAGATTAACGAAAATCCCGCAAAATTAATTCAGATCAGTTTAGTTTCAAGAAGGGTTCTCAAGGGATATTCGGACATGATTTAAGTGGCCAGTAGGTTGATAAAAATATCCTAGTAACCAACCACATCAAACACTATAGAAATTCTTCTATTTTCAGATGTAAGGTATGAATAAAAATTGCTATAATCCCTCATTATGAATGCACTTATGTGTTACAAAGTGGATGGTTTCGATAAAATATAAGAACAAGGTTGCTTAGGTCATCAAGTTAATTCAGAAATCCTGGTGATCAAGCACATTATTTACTGCAGAAATTCTTTGATCCTTCTGGGAAAAGGATAAACTGAAATTTCTAGCACCTCTCAGAGAGAATTTAGATCAGCGGCACCACGAAGTTGATTTTCCAGGGACATCGGAAGATGATCTCCATGTTTATTGAGTTAATAAACAAAATATTTCAAAATATATATATATATATACACACACACACACACACACACACAATCAATCAATTCCGTAATAGATTTCAAGTCAAGTTTTTAGGGAATAAATATAAGGCACTCATCCTGTTACAATCATGTAGCTCTGTCATCTTAAGATTCTTCTATAATGAAAAATAGTAAATTTTACACGGAAAATACTGGACAATCACATATTTCAAAATAATTGAAAAAGTAATGCGTATAAGGGAGATCAGTATGATAAAAAATAAACCTAGGTCAAGGATGGAGGGGAAGAAACTTGATTGAAAAGTCGAAACAGACGCGAGTCCAAATATAGAATTTGAAAAAATCAGAAGTACGAAAAGTATACTGTGGAAATCTGGATAAATATTCAGGGCATTACAAAGATGATTGGAAGACAGAATTAGTGAACAAAAATGTAGAGGGTGCATAGATAGTACTGCGGAATGGAATCTTCGAGAGTGTTTCGGAAGTGTGTGGTACTGCGACTGTAGGATCTAAGTCCGGTGATGCGTGGTGGAATGATGAAATACGGGTCACCGTCAAAGAGAAAAAAGAAGCGTACTCAGGAATGTTGAATATTATAGGTCTTAACGATAGGGAAAGGACCAGGGTCATAAATGATTATAGGGACGAAAAGAGGCTAGCAAATATACTAGTAAAAGAAAGCAATGGTGAAGCCGCGGACCATAAAAACAGTGAAACAGACACTAATACGTTAGACGATTCTGATGTAGGTGGCAGAAGCAGAATCGGCATTTGTTTGTGTGGCTATGTGAATTTATGAATACGTGTGCTGTGAATAGCGGAGTTTTGAGTCATTCGAGAAAGGCGATTATTGTCCCAATCTACAAGGGAAAGGATGGTCCAAGGGACTGTAAAAACTATATAGCGATTAGCCTTCTAAGTACCTTTGAAAAAATATTTACCAAAATACTTATTAATAAAGTCATGGGAGTTACAAAGGAAAGGATATGGGAAGTTCAATGTGAATTTATGCCAGGGAGATCATGTGCGGATCACGAGAGATCAGGGCGTTAGTCAAGGATGCGTTATGTCCCCTTGGTTGTTTAACATATACATGGACAAATATCTGAGAATGGCTCTCTTTGACGAGGAAGGTGTTGATTTTGGGACAATGAAAGTTTTTGGCCTTACGTTTTCAGATGACAAGATCGTTACGGCAGAATCAGTCGAGGAGTTGCAGAGGATGTTGAGCAGAGTGGATACCAACATGAAGAGCATGGGTCTTAACATTAACGTGAATTTAAAAAAAAATATTGTGTTTTACAGTAAGGATGCGAAAATGAAATGCAATATTGCATTAAGTGGAGAAAATATATAACAAGTTGATAATTTTTTGTATCTTCGAAGTTTATTCACTGCTGACGGGAAGATAGATGCAGAGATTTCCAGACGCATAAATAAGGGTAGAAAGATTATCGGCAGTGTACAGGGTATTACTAAAAGTAAAAATGTAACAAAGCCGGAATTGCCAAATAGCATTCTGAGCTAGCAACAACTATGCTGTACGGTAGCGAGACCAGGACGTATCAAGAAAGCGACAAGAGTTAACTCAACGCCATCGGCATGCAATTTCTGCGAAATATGTGCGGTATAACGCAATTGGACAAAGTAAGTATTGATTGGTCACTCAAAGAATGTGGTGTAAAAGAAACGTTGTTTGACAAGAGTAAAAGAAATTTTCTAAGATGGTTCGGTCACGTTAAAAGAATAGATGAAGAACGATTAACAAAGTAAGTGTATCTAGGTAGGGTGAATGGTAGCGTACCCAGAGGCAGACCAAAGGAGGAATCGATAAAACGTGTGAATGAGACCCTTAAGAGGAGAAATATAGAGAGCCGTAGAAATGCAAGAGCTTGTATGAAAAGATGCATGGATGTGGAAGAAGCAAGAGATGTATGCCAGGATAGGGATGCTTGGAGAGCAATTGTATATAAGAAAAAGTGTGGAGCCTGAAACGACCGATTTTAGATACTAATCGGCCCGTGTAAGGAGATCGCTTATTGGATTCTTTTAATGGCTTCGCAAAACTCTTTGTATGAGGTGTTTGCTAGAGAGATCAGGAAGCCACCCGTGTCGGAGCGATGTTGCACAGGACGAGTGTGTCGTTTGGAAGCAGAAACAGGCTGGACTTTCTTTTGCTGTGTATTGTTTTTATCTGGTCTTACCTCTCATGTTTCCTCTGTTTACTGAAAATACAGCGAGGCTGGAATTAAACGAGTTACGCTTACCCCGAAAGGGATTTGGCTTAATGGTGTGGTAATAAAATAATAATAAAAAAATCCTACTGACTCGGCCACATTGGTACCCGCGGAAATTCTTCGATCTTTCTGAACAGGGATTTAGCCAAAATTTCTAGCACCCCTCAAAGTAAATCTCGGTGAGTTTGATTAGAAGGGTGATTTTCGAGTGATATCAAATTTGATTTTTTTTTGTTCATCAGGATGATAACAAAATCCTACTGACCAACCATTTCGATTACTGCAAAAAATCTTCGATCTTTTAAAGTAGGGGATGAACTGAAATTTTCGACATTCCTGGAAGTAAATTCATATCAATGTAATCAAGAGGGTGATTTCCAAGGGACGTTGGCATCATCGCGATGGTCTTTGAGTTGTTGAAAGAATCCGTGGTGACAAAAACTGGTTACTTCGGATAATTCTCAGTATTTGCTTGAGTACTATCTCTGATTTTTATTCCCGAATTATTTCATTGTGCTGTTTTTTACTTCTGTTTTTGTAACACAAGATGCCCGTATAGGTTTGAACCAGTATAAATTTCCCACGTTCGTCCCTGTAGTATGATTTTCTACATATTAACATTTTTCTAACAGAGCTAGCATAAGTGCTTCATTAGCACTCCTCGGCATAATCTCAGCCGAACTATTCGTGCAAGGTATTTTCGTTTCTTTTTCAACAAGCGAGTGCCATGGAGGAGATACCCAAGGTAGAAACAGTGGTCACTCACACAAAGTTCAACTCCTGCTCACGCACGCACGCCTGCTTATACCACGCTGCTGAATTGTTCAGTTTCGTTGATTATTAACTCAAAAACACAGACTTCGAACTATTTTTAAAGAAGGAATTCTCGATTTTGTTGTTGATTTTTCAGACAGCGTTGAAAGTCCAGACAAGTTGACCTGGAACACTGTATAGAGAACTATAAAAAGAAAGACCAGTTACAATATTTCAACATCTGTTAACCACTCTTCTCAATTAAAAACATTCCATTTACAAGTCTTTCTAAATAATCGAGCTAGCGCTGTAAAACCTGAGTGTTTCCAACTAAACTTATGATTACAAACTGATTTTTAGATAACACTTTATGGTTTTCAGGACTCCCCTTAAACCTGTCATGATGCTCTTAAGTCATAGTAGGAAGTAATCTACTAATTAGGCCTACATAACAAATATCACAACCCGAATTACGATCTCATGTACTACATCAGGCTTAAGAGTCGTTTTAATACTATATTCAGCAGAAATTCTTTTTGCCTCAAATAATAAACTACCATAGATAGGTACAGACAAAAAAAAATCATCGATATTACGGTCATGAAACTAATTTATTCAGTTTGTACAAGGTTCTTAAAAGTTTTTCAATGTACTCATCCATGTGAACTTGAACGAATTTTTTTAGTATAATTGTTCTGAAACAAAATAATCTTGATAAAATTTTTGTTCCACTTATCGAAGGACTCACGTGCAAGTTTGAATACTGTGTTAAAACAATAATTTCCATAATAGCTATTTTGTGTTAAAATTGGATGGTTGGAAAGAAAATTGATACCGAAATAATCATTTTTCTTACAGTTTTTACTTTTTATATTTGAGAAGAAAAGTATTGAATTGAGATTTCCATAACGAAAAATTTCCAAAACACCCAAAATATGCTTCCCTCGATTGTATGTATCCCAAAAGATTATAAAAATTTTAAACCAAAAGATCAACGAATGTATCTGAGACAAACATAAATTTGTATGAGATTATATCAACCATTATTATTCATCATTGTTAGATGAGCAATTATAATAATATATAACTATATAGTAGACTTTCACGTCGATTCTATTAGATCTTCAATAAAACCGAAAAATGGATCAAATATTACACTTGAAACGTGTGGAAATGTTTTCACCTCGCACTACGCGCCTAATTCATTTTTCACATTGCGCTTTGCGCTTAGCTACGCTCTCCTCACTTCCAGTTCACACTGCAATGCAAAAACTTCTACTCTTGACAAAATCGTATAGTTTGTTTTTATTTTAGATGAAAAATAAATCAATTTACTCAAGGCTCCATCGCATCTCGGGTTGTTTCGCTCGAAATTTGAATTTTCGAGTCTTCAATATCATTTTTGGTAAATGAATGAAGATTTAAAAAAATATACACCGATGACTTTGTACTTCTTTTCGCATATATGACTTTTCTTTGTATGTCGCACAGTTTGACGTGAAGATGAAATTTTCTATTTTCTGAAAAGAGTTATCACGGTGGAAACTAAAACGCTAATTGGAAAAAATATCTTAATTGAATGCGTAGATCTTGAAGAAGTGACTAACTTAGATTTCTTAAATTCATCCGTATATTGCACGCTAAAGCTTAATTGAATTTGACGATTCTTTCGAAAGTTATAGTGCCTACAGATAAAACAATAGAGACTGCAGGCTGGATCTTACTAAAAACCAATTCTTTATGATGAAAAATGAGAATGTAGAAGTTCGAACTTCCTCAAAGACTATTGAAAGAATCGAAAATTCCTGAATTGCGAAAAAACTAGAATAAATATTATTTTATCAAAATAATTGTTGACAACTCTTGTTCTGTTTTGGATGGTGAAATTTTTTTGACTTTGAAAGGTTAGCGACTTACCGTCCTGTCACAAATAGTATGGAAATAATGTACAACATTTTCGCGATTTTGCGCAAAATTAGTTTAGAAATCCCTAGTCTTGGAAGTGGGTAGGGTCCAAAGTGTCAAAAAAAGCAGATGAGAGTTTCAATTTTATTGCTGCGTGAAATAATATTAATAACCGCTACTGCACCAAAAATGTAATAGAATTCGTTACTTTGATCCAAGAATTTGAGATCTGACGATAAAAAGCTAGCTTGACATATTTCCTAGTAGGTTCTGCTAGAAAGGGTTCGAGATGCAAATTGTCTTCACACAAGTTAAATTTTTCCTAAGCATAAGTAGACTAAAAAACTGATAAGGAAGAATAATCGTTATTGGTGGCGTGATTATATGCAGATATGAAATTCAAAAAAAAATCTACTTTTTTAATTTGTCAGTTTCAGCACTTAAAAGTAACAGAAGGACTTTAGGACAAATGACATAAGTACTTGCCTGTAATCCAATATTGTTACAGTGAGCAGTGGGACAGTTGCTTTATCGCAAAACTGACAGATTGTATTTAAATTTGAATCTTCCGGCTGCCATCCAGCCATTATTTCTTCATCATATAATATAGCAGAACAATTATGACATCTACTTGCACTTGAAAGAACAAGTTCAACAGCGAGACGATCGTCCAGTTCTCTAGTCCCCTTTGGGTATAAAGATTCCGCTAATTCATAGAGTGAACCTAATTCCACAGTTAAATCACCTATACATAATATAATAAATGAAAAAATACTTATTACAATGTGACAAATGCTCTTTAGAGACGTGAACTAATTTTGTTTCGTTTTATTATTAGCATGATTTCGACTTTTTTGGGAGTATATCATTATTTGTGTGATAAAATGAGTTATATAATTATACTTATAACGCACCAGAAATTCTCGTGTATATTTCGTTGCGATCTTGTTGCGATCCGTCAGTAAGGGAGTCCAAAGATTCATGAGAAATTCCATAGCTTAACCTTTGTTCACGCTCCTTTAGTTTAACAGGAGTACTAGTCGCCGAAATAGCTTCTTTTATTTCATCAAACTTCTTTACTACTGTTGTTGCAGCTGATTTTAGACTATTCAAACCACCCTGGATTATTTCATTCGATTTCTTCCCAGTCAAACTCGAGGTACTAAGAGAAGCAGATTTTCTTTGATAAGACTTTAGATACAGAAAATTCTACAAAAGTAACCAAACAGATTCTACATCACTGAACCTTCAGATCCTAGTATACAAAAGTATCTTGAAATAGCCGAATAATGCATCTAAGACGTTATTCTTATTTTTTTGCTGTTCCGCTGATGAATTCAAAATGAGCAAAAATTCTAAACATAATGTTTTCAGTCCGATAATCTGAGACACTTTTTCCTACTAGGATATAAAGTAAAACGTAAGGAAGGTAACAAACTACACTACAGCCATTTGATATGCGGGCAAACGTTATTCGAAAATTAGAATTTTCCAATTTTGAATTTTCGAATCGATCATTGGAGGTTCAAACTTCTTCCGCCCTAATAGGTTGAAAGCTATACTTATTATGACTCAAATGAGCTCAGGATGAAGAATTTTTGTATATTCCACTGATAAAAAATAATTTTTCTCAAAATATATGTATGCATTTAGTAATCACGTGTCTTCTATAATAATCATTTAAAATATATATTCATTTGGTTTTTAAACTTTTCCTACAAAAGATAATACTTATCTATCTTTAATTTCTTGCACAATAAAAGAAAAAAATTGCACTAGTTTTGCAATAGCGTTTTCAGATAGTGGATACCTGTGCTGAGACTTTCTGCTGAATACCTAACCAAAAACTGAATAGCACCAAGGTTAAGTGTCCCTTACAGTGTATCCAGGATACCCTTCGCATGCGGAGCTAGCTCTGCATGGGTGAAAAGTCCTTCCCTGGCTACTTATGGGGGAACCATGAAAACACGAAACCCGGAGCCAGTTGTAGATAGGGTTCAAAATAATCGGACGCGCAGAGCACACGACAGTGGTTCGAAAAGCAGTTCCGATCATTCTAGAGTTCGGAGTGCTAAATGGGATAGAAACACGATTACGAATCGGCGAGGATATCAATGTTCTTAATGGCACACATTTTCGTGCCTAAAACCTCCATAGAATTCACACTTCTTACAGCAAGTGCTACGACTACGTGCCTCCAACATTTAGCAAATGCGAGATATGCGCAGAACGCTTCCTTAACCGCTGCAGAAACAAGCCGCAGATGGAGTTCAGAAAGCGAACTTAAGATCAACTGCGGATTGGATGCAACCCTTCGTAAGGCTCTTACGGAGGAGACCAACATCTGGAACATCAATTGTTCAGTTTATGATACGGCGAGAGCTTTGGATGATTCAAATCGGAAGTCCAAACCAACGATTGATAAGAATACTACAAAGCGCTTGCATCAACTCAACAAGAAGATTGGCTCGGCTAGACAGAACACGTCCCGTATGCAGTCTGTGATTGACTGAATGAAATCCGATAAGCGTTTGAGAGCAAGGTTCCGAAAGTTCGCTTACGGAATGAGGACCCACCGTTACCATTAGTGATGGGTCAGGGAGAATCGACAGTTATTTGCTGATCAATCGTGCCTCTCTAGCGACCCCACTGTTTTTGTCTAAAAGCAACCCAAAACCCAGAACGTCGAGAGATTTTGACGGAATATTTGACGGAGAATAAGAACACCTATTGAATGGAGGCACTGAAAACAGCATTTGTTTCAAGCAGTTGTGCGAGAGAAAGCACAAGTACGTTTCTTCAAAAATATGTTTCGCCTCATAAGAACAGCCATTGGAGGAAGGCACCAAGAACAGCACATGTTTCAAGAAGCTGTGCAGGAGATAGCACAATTACGTTTCTTCGAAAATTTGTTTCACCTATCCAGAAACAAGGATTGACTTGAGTTTAACATCCTATGATAAAAATGGCTCTGAAGTGGGCAGCTTAGGTCTTCGAAGTGCGAGACCAGCATTATCCTAGGTTATGTATGTAAAGTTTAGTTAGGACTGCTAGCGCTTAAAATTACAAATATAATTGGCTAGTCTAACTAATGAGATGTTTGGATTCAGCTGGGATCAACTTGAATTGGTTCAAACTCATCGATCCTAAGCTAAATAAACAAATTGACGCGATAGTTGTAAGACTCCACGAATCTACTCTCCTTCAAAATATGATCAGATTGGAAAAAAGTAACATCAGGTTCATGTATAGCAAACTTCTTGTAAACTCCAGAGAACCTGAGCATTATCTGCTTATGAGGTTTCCTTTTCAATATAAACGCTCTCTCGTGCAACTTAGAACTGCTTCAAAATACATAATTAGGTTGTCATCGAAAAACCTAAACGACTATAATAGAACCAAGACAAACATGTTAAGTATGTAATTTATGCGAGAAAGAGGACTTGGTGCATATTCCTATTAAATGACTAATCTACTATCTCATCAGGAAGTACTATTCACCAAATTTACAAAATATCATAGTTAATGGATTATGCGTACTACTTTCCAGTAAGGACCCAGTATGGCTCCGCTCTTCATATATGTATATATTTCAGTACTCATCTTATGTATGTTTAGATTAGATTTATTATCATTTTCCAATGTAACTCTTGCTCTCCATTGCCATAGAATTATTATTCTGAAAGGCAATAAATATACCATAGTATACTATACTCATAGAGTCTGAGGAGGAATGCCTACCAATTACTGCCAAGGAGGTAAAGGAAGCATTGAGAAGCACGAGGAACTTCTCCGCTGACGGAGCAGATGGTACTAGGAATTTTTTGTGATAGGAGCTTACTTCTATACACCAACATTTGGCCTGGACCTCTAGCTCATACTTGAATTCGGAGACGCCTATTCCGCAGTCTGTTCGTAAGCTTGACGGTCCATCCATATATAGTGGGATGCAAAGAGAGATTGGTGGTCCTTTTCGATACCAGGTTTACTATTTATTCAGGCTGTCAGAAGAACTTGCTAATCGACACAAGTGTCTTTACAGACGCTGCACACTACGAACGCAAACTGTCGATGGCCTGGATTGATCACCAGGAAGCTTTTAATTCAACTTCCCATAGACTCATCATCTGTCTGCTGGAAAACCTAAATGTTCATCCATATACAGTAGAATGCATAGAGAGATTGATGCCCTTTTGGAAAACTAGATTTAATATTTCTTCTGGTAAACATCGTTTGCCAACTAATCGTGTGTAACTTTCCAGCAGGGTATCGGAAAATTGGTTTGAACTCTAGATTGGACAAAGGAACAAAGATTCATCTGAAGCATGCACGATTTCGCTGATGTTGAACCTGAGCTTGTGGAGCTTGTGGACAGAGCTATTGGACTATAAGGGCTATAAGATGATTTGGCTTACCGGAGATAAAAACCTATAATTGTACAGTTATTTTAATTTCGCTAGTGTCCATATATATTAGTAAATTTCGATGCATTTGTCAAAGGTGAGATTTTGAGGTTAGAGTGGTATAAACATACATACATACATATATATATACATACATATATATACAGGGTGATCCTCAACTCATCATATTCCTTGTATGTGCCAATTCCTTGTG
>WSXT02091988.1:0-11693 GCA_011762715.2 Neuroterus valhalla
CTGACGCAAGGAGGAGAATTAAAAAGAGGGAGGGATGGGTCAGAGAGAACCAAAAGTTTCTCGCTGACCCATCGCGCTTCTTTAGCGATCCTCCTGTTTTTGTCAAAAACCCACCGGAGTCCGAAGAAGTTGAAACATTTTGGAGGAAGATTTACGAGGTGAAGCATCCATTGAATGAAGGCACTGAGAATATCATACGATTCACGGAGCTGTTCAATAAGCTCATAACATCCGAGAGGGAATGCCCACCAATCACTGCCGAGGAGGTAATGAAAGCATTCAGGGGCACGATGAACTTCTCCGCTGCTGGTCCAGATTGTATTGAGAACTTTTGGTGGAAGACGTTCACTTCTAAAAACCAAAATCTGGCCCGCATCTTTGCCTCATATTTGAAGTTGTAGATCCCTATTCCGCGGTAGCTGGTGTCAGGACTCACTGTACTCCTACTGAAGAAAGGCGACTTGTCCAACCCAAGAAACTACAGACCAATAACTTGTCTGAACACGGTGTATAAGATCTTTACATCTATACTTAAGGACAATTTTTTCTGTTCTTCATAATCTTCGAATTATGCGATGGAAAATGGATTATTATGCAAAAAAACTGCTGTGAAAATGTTGATCATAAGAAATCATGCGATGGAAAAATCAGAATAATAATTCACATAAATATTCAATACTGGGATAAATATTACTTGCTTTTATTATGCATAAGAATATAATTACGAAATTGAGTTAAGAGCGCTACGTGTTAACTTCTGACCACGATACTCTTTATATCGTGTTGACAACAACAATGTAACCTTGTGACCATTTGAAGAGATTTAATAGCAAAACCTGAATGATTAGCTACCCTTTTAGTGAGGATCTTCGGAACAATGTCCTCTTTAGGTTTTAGTTCATTTTCGAGAGTTGTCTTCAGTTGTTCCTTGAACAATGTGTACGATTAGAAACATGAAATCAACATATCCGCTAACATACTTGAGGCTGTCACAGCTACACTTAGGGTACGAACTTCAAAAAAATCCCGAATATTACAAACATGGGTTAGCCTTACCCAGCAAATTTGATCGACCGTAACTTAGGCTCAAATCCGTCAATAAAACTTTTTCTCTTCTGAATGAAAGGAAATTTCCGGAATACGATAGTGTTATTAGCCTTGTGATTTTTCAAGAACGAAAAAAACTGTGATAAAATGTTTGAGCATATCTTGAATATTTTTATCAAAAAAACTTTTTTTTTCAAAAGCTCATATTTTGGTCAAAAAAAGAGAAAACAATATTTTGAAGGTCACCATTGGAAATCTGAAAAGTAGGACTTGAAAATAATACTAATAGTTATTTGATATACTCTAAACACTAAATTTTTCTGCAAGTTTGAATGCAGGCGTTTTTTGAAATGGCAAAAAATTAATGAAACTGAAGTTTGCAACGTTAAGGGTAAACGAAAGAATCGAAAATGTTCTTAACTAAAATCTAACGCATGTATTTGGTAGATTGCTATGCCCAACAACTGTAGAAAAAAGTTTCATCCCCCAGCTGTCGGGGAAAGCAGTCGATCTGAACCTTTCAGTATCGAAAATTGATTAAAAACTCTGAAATGTTTTCAGAGCTTCTTACGTATAATCATAAACATGGATTTTAATGGTAGATTATTGCAAACAACGTTCATCCCCCTGTCTTCCGGGAAAGGGTATGACTTTCAACACCCGAAAATATCCAAAATTGGAAAGAATTTCCGAAACCGTGTTAGAAGCTTCTTATCCGAAATTTCAGACATGGATTTGGAAGTTTTCGCTGGTAAATAATTGTGAAAAAAGTTTCATCCCCCTAGCTGCTGTGGGAAGCAGTTAGGTTAGCTTTTAAAGCAGCTGTGAACTGGATCTCGCCCTTTGAGTTATTTTTTTAAATCCACCTTATATATACATATTTTTTTTGTACATTTTGTTTCTTGGTTGACAACTTAATGAAGATTTATTATTATTATTATTATTATTATTATCTTTACCCCCTGAAAATCGATAGTTTTCCCTAGCAGCTTAGGGGATAAACTTTTTTTACAGTTTGTGACCATTGAGATCTACAAAATCCGTGTTTCAGATTTTAGGTTAGAGGCTTTGAACATGTTTTGAAATTTATTCCCCAAGTTTGTATATTTTCGAGGGTTGAAAATGACAGCCTTCCCCGGAAGATAGAAGAATGCAACTTTTTTTTTAATCATTTGCTATCAAAATGTAAAAAATCCATGTTTAGGATGTTGGGTGAAAGGCTTTGAAAACATTTTAGAATCTTTTAACGATGTTTGACACTTAGGGGTTGAAATAGACTGCTTTCCCCGACAGCTGGGGGAAGAAACTTTTTTTACAGTTGATTGACGTCAAACTCTACTGAATCCGTGAGTTTCATTTTAGGTAATAACATTTTCCATTTTACGTTTACCATAAACGTTGCAAACTTCAGCTCATGTATAAAATAATTCACTGTTTGTAATCGAAAACTGAGAGAAAATCACAATGGCATAACGATCGATGATCACACTTAGGACAGATGACTTGCTTCAACTAGCTCACATACGCCATTTGAGAATTGACTGAAGTAACACAGGTTTCGCTATGGGCCGTTGAGGGGAGGGAATTGGCACGAAGCGTGAAATTCCAAATGCAACAATAGAACATAGGAAATTTTTAAAGATTATGAGAATTATTGCAGAATCTGCGAAAACTATGCGAAAATATGCGAAAATTCCAAAATTATGCGTTGAGAAAAAATTATGCGTTTTTATGCGACGAAAAATCTTGTTTATTTAACTTGGAAACTTTATAAGTCGCAGAGATTTCGGATAATATTCAATTCTGAGACATTATGCGATTATGCGCTTCGCATGAAATACGGGTCTCTATCTATACTGAATGACAGGATTGTTCGGATAATTGGACCTGTATGGAGTGGGATCAACGATCAACGAGGATCGAAAAGAGGCGCAGCAGGATGTCGGGAAAACCTGCTGATTGGCAGAAGTGTCTGCAAAGACGCTGCAAACTACAAACGCAATCTGTCGATGGCCTGGATTGATTACCAGATAGCTTTTGATTCAACTTCCCATAGACTTATCATCTGTCTGTTGAAAAGCTTGAAGGTTCATTCAGATATAGTAGGATGCATTGAGAGATTGATGCCTTTCTGGAAGACCAGATTTACTATCACTTCTGGAAAACATCGTGTGGGCTATCAGGATATTTCTGAGTAACACATAAAAAAAATCTCTATCTTCGCAAAAACCCATTCATATAGTTGTAGTTTAACGCGGTTTACTCAAGATTCAGATTTGATTATCTAACTGAAGGCCAATTGTTCAATAAATTTTAAAATTTAGCTGCACATGTTTGCACGATTCGTCACGATCGGTTTTTTTCGTGAGCGCTCGCGCGCTCGTCATTGGGCTAGGTAGGCATTTGTCGCACGGGATTTATGAAATTTCCACGTTTTGAGACCTCCTGATTCCGAAAAAGTAGTGTCCACCTTGGTGTCTGTCTGTCGTCGTTAACCAGCTCTTTTTTATCCTCATAATTTTATTCGATAAGAACGAAATTGTCAGAGTTATGGTATTTTCGAAATTCAAAAATATATAAGGAAATGAGAATTTTAGCCAAATAACGCAAGATTGAAAATAAAGTCAGAGAGAAAAAATGTTTCTTCTTGGGAGCTCTACAGTATCGTGAATGCAACTTTCTGAATATCTTTCTGAATATCTTTCTAAAGAATGATCATATTCGATCGTACTTCCGCACCCATTTATTTATTTATTTAGTCTGAAGAATCGTCTATGCATTTAGCTATGAAATCGTGGTCTTTTCAAGACATATGTGTGGCGTTCCTCATAATTATAAATGTGTTGAAGTTGTCGGAAAGTTTAGACATTCTAAAGCATTTTTATTTTTTAATTTCACTGTGTTTCACTGTAAAGTATTTTGGTGATTACGTGTTTAAGGTTTGAAGATGTTATGTAACCATGTTTTTGGTTAAAAAATATTTTGATTTTAGATAGTTATTGAAAATTATGTGCAAACCACACATTTTTGCGTTCTGCTCCGGAAAAGAAGGTTAGTTCTCAACCTCCTTCCGCTGCCGTGCAGTATAATACGTATTGAATACGTATTCGGTACGTAATAATTACGTATTAAAAACGAAGTAATGCTGAAGGAATTCAGAAGGAAGATGCGTAGGGGCCTAGAGGAAATGAAGTAACAAGGAGGAGAGCTGAATGAGGAAGTAAGAGAAGTAAGAGAAAAATGGGATGAGTGGGACAGGGCGTGGAAAAAAGAAAAAGTCTAGAAGAAACTTGGGGATATAGAAGATCGGCAGAAGGAAAGGGAGGTAAACAGAATAGGGGAAATGGAAGTCATAGAAGATAGGTCGAGCGAAGTGATCAAGAACGTAGTGATCAAAGACTTGAAAGTCAACACGGGATCGGGAGAGGAGGAGGTCAAGAGACTTATAAACGACATAGGAGCGAAAGTGCGCGTAGAAGGAGTTAGAAGAATAGGAAGGTGGATGGAAGGAAGGGATGGCATGTATCTGGTGACATTGGGGAGTGAGGAGGAAAGGTTTGAGATAATGGGCAAAAAGAACTTGTTGAAGGGTAGGAAAGAAAGAATAGAGGAAGACATGACTCCGCAGGAAAGAGAATGAAAATGGAACACCAACCAAAGAGTATGGCAGGAGAGAGAGATTATGGGAACAAGAAAGGGGATGCGTTGGGGTTTGTGCAAGTCGTAAACTAAGGAAGACAAGGACGAGGAAAGTAAGAGGGGAAAGTAGATACATAAAAGTGGCATTCTGGAATGTGTCGGGAATAAAGAATGAGGACAAAGGTTTCTGGGATGAACTGGAAAAGTGAGACGTAATAATGATGAGTGAAACTTGGGTGGAGAAGAAAGACTGGGAGAGTATAAAAAAGAGGTTACCAAAAACATATGAATGGGAGATGAATGAGGCAGGGAGAGACCGAATGAGAAGGAGAGGTATGGGAGGCATGTTATCAGGGGTAAGAAAGGATCTTATGGCAGTACAGGGAGTAGGGGAAGATAGGGAAACAAAGGATGGGATAATGGTAAGAAGAATCAAAGTGGGAAGAGCAACGGTAGCAATAGTTTGCATTTATAAAAGAAGAGGAGAAGATGAGGGGTGGAAAGTTATGAGAGAGTGGATGGAACAAAAAGAGGGAGAGCTGACTTTGATTGGGGGAGACCTGAATGCTTGGACAGAAGATCATGGGGGAGAAGTATGGAATGAAGAGAAGAATGTGTTCGTGAGGAACTCAAAGCGTAGGGAAACAGATTGTGAGGAAATCTCCTCAACCTGATAGGAGAGACGAGATGGTTTATCTGCAATGGCGATTCAATAGGTGACAAAGATAGCGAGATAACGTTTATAGGTAAAGGGGAAACGGTAATTGACTATATCCTGGCAGAAGATAGAATGAGAAAGCTAATGGTAGGAATGGGAGTTGGAAATGAGATGGGCACTGAGCATCTCCCGGTGATAGCGACGTTGAGAAGTAGGGGTCAGAGGCTTTTTAGAGGAAAGAGGGAAGATTGAAAGGAAAGGAAGGTTTACATGGGCCGCTGGGGAGAATATAAACTGAGGGAATTCAGAGGCAAAATGAAGGAGCAGAACTGGAAGGGAACAGAGGGGGAAGGAGTGGAAGAAATGTAAGATCGAATAAAAGATGCGATAGAGAAGGTGAGAAGAGGTCAGACCAAAAAAAAGGCAAGAAAGGTGGAAAAAGGATAGTGGGACGACGAGTGTAAGGACGGTAAAGAGAGAATGAAGGACTGCGTGAGTGAATAGAGGAAAGGAGAGATTGACAAGATGGAGTATAATAAAATTTAAGGAGAATATGAGAAAATGTTGAACGACAAAAAGCAGGAAGAAAAGGAAAGATACATGAAAGAGGTACACGAAGCAGTGAAGGAAGGCAGAGAGTTGGAGGTGATAAATAGGGAAAGAGGAAAAAGAAAGGGCGTGAATGAAGCCGCGAAGAGGTGAATAAGGCAATTGATAGGCTGAAAAAAAACAAAGCAAGAGGTGAGGACGGCATGGAAAATGGAGCGCTGAAGTATGGTGGGGAAGAAGTAAGAGAAGAGATATGGAGAGTATGTAGTAGAGTATGGGCAGGGGCAGGATGGACGGAGGAATGGAGGACGGGACTAGTGGTGCCGTTGTTAAAGAGAGGAGAGGGTAAAAAGGTAGAGGAATATGGAGGAATTAAACTCATGTCAGTAGGATACAAGATATATGCAGAAGTACTTAGGAAAAGGTTAGAAAGACAGGTGGTAGGAAGGGGAAGTATTCCGCATAACCAGACGGGCTTCAGAAAAGGAATGGGCACAACGGATAATATTTACGTTCTGAATTACTTAGTGAACAGGAATCTGGGGCGAAAGAGAGGGGAACTGGTGGCGCTGTTCGTAGATTTCAAAGCAGCGTTTGACTCAGTTAACAGAAGGGTACTGTGCCAAGCTATGAGGGAGAGAGAGGAGTGGAGGAAGGACTGATAGATAGAATAAGAGACACCTTTGTGGATACTAGGTTTAGAGTGAAGATCTAAAATCAGAAAGGTGCAGAATTCTGGACAGGTAGAGGGCTAAGGCAAGGTTGTCCGTTGAGTCCTTTGCTGTTCAGTATTCTGTTGGCAGACCTGGAAGAAAAGCAGAGAGTGAAAGGGAAGAGAGGCACGATCCTAGGCACCAGTAAGATTTACTCTTTGGCATACCCGCCGATGTCCTACTTTTAGCAGAGGAAGAAAGAGGAATGAACCTGTTGATAAAAGGCTTTGGAGAATACGTAATAGGGAAAGACATAACGGTGAATGTGAGTAAGACCAAGATAAGTGCTGCAAGAACAGAAACAGTAAAGTGGAGTGTGGATGGAAGTTGAAAGAAGAGACGGTGGAGATAGTAGAGGAATGCTGTTACCTAGGGTTCTGTTTCGAGGCAGGGGGAGGCAACGAACTACAAGAAAATCTAGAAATAGTGTAAACCAATTGCTCACCAAATTGATATATTGAGCTTATTTCCCTATTCTTCCGTTAACAATTCATCCACCCACGATTAACGCCAGTATAAGTGTGTTGAATAACTCAAGTTATAACAGAAGTTTTACGTTGGGAATGTAACTCTGCACGGTCAAGCATAAAAGGGTTGCTGGGTCGTCCCCGAGGCGAGGCGAGACCGTCCGAAGAGTCCAAAGTTCTTAAGCGTCGGACCGTCGCTCGCCGCCTCAGTCTTGGTTTGCTCGCACCCGCTTCCTGGTGGTGTGCTTACTCGCTTCCTTTCATCTCGTGTCAAGGAGGATCCGTCCAGGATGACAGGCCTTTGTCAAGTCCCATCACCACGCCGGCTCTCCGAACCAGGAGCTGTATCTCATCGCCACGCACTAGCTCAACTAGAGCATGTAAATCTGAATAAAGGACTATTGATTTTAACTCTTTGCCTTCTCATTGTGTCTCAAAGTCCAGATCCCATTTCCCTACCTTGATATAACCCCCATAATACCTGGCGCCTGAACATAAAAAGCCACCTTTCCTCCACCTAAAATAAACCAAGTTCAGCTGAGAAAAGGGGACACATTGACTCCTTATATCATAACATTACACATGCAGATGAACATTTCTATACGATTTCACTTGTTCCGAAAACCTTCTCTTTGCTATCGATCCATTTGTATCTATTGTGCCAATTATGTTGATTCACCTTGCTATATATTTCGAAAAATTACTATGAACCTTTTTTGTGCCTGAAATGTGTTAAGTGATTTTGGTGCAGAGAATAATGAAGGTTAAGCAGATTCGGAAATAAATTGAGAAAGTTTCGAATAAAAATAAATAAGGCTACTTGAGGGTACCTTAGAAGCAGCCAGTAGCAGAATCTAATTCGAATTGGATAACTCGGAAATGAAATGAAAGTGAAGCTGGAAAAATGTGAAGAAAATATATTTCGGAAAACTAAGGATCAATTTCGAACAAAATTATCGAAAATTTAAAACGATTCTTAAGGGAAACCTAAAACGAATAATGACCCCTAACCTATTCCACCCTCCCATCTATGATATCCAATCCACCGAACGAGGCGTAACACCCAAGTGCGCAGAAAGTCCTCACGTGCAACGGGTTGACCGCAAGTCCCGTGCAAGGTCACGCGACCTGCATTGTGAACAGGAGATCAGATAGCAACAACAAGCTCAATTTCGGATCAATAAATATTCAAAATATGTCATTTATATCTAAATTCAGCCATACTAAGAAACCGCGTTAGAATTCCGGCACAGGATTCCAAGCATAAATATGAGAGAACTGAAAATAAGCATACAGGGTGTAGCACAAATAAGTATAGTTTGGACTTGGAAGGTACAGCTGCACTTCCAAACCGTAACGCGAACACAAATAACGTCAAAACAAGACCAGCTATTAGAAACCAGGTCTCTTTCATACCCCAAAATATGGGAACAGTCCTGAACATACTCAATTGAGCTATAGTTCACGTTAGGGGCTTTAGCAAACAAATGACAGAAAGCTCAGTCATCGGCAAGAAACCACCTGAAGAAATCAGAGTAGAGCTTTCAGTAGGAAATCGAAACAGGGATAAAATGATACATGATAACGTGCCAGAAAGTGAAATGAGGCACACAAGTAGAGACTTTGACTCAATTATTACGAGAATATATTGAGATAATTTAGAATTATATCCACCTAACGAAATTGGGACCACACATAATTCGAATCAAACTTTGAAAAAAACTGAAAAATTTACATAACTGAAACGAAACAAGTTACCGTTCCCAAATAAACGGACTCGTTTTTGAAAAATCATACACAGATCTTGGTAGAACAAATAATTTTTAGATAGTTGTAAGAATGGTTGTTAGAATTGTGACGAATTGTTATGAAGCGTAGATTGCAATGAATTTATGACGAAACAAAAAGAAAGATTTTTCAAAGAAAGGGTGGAGAGACTTAGAAGTTCAAATCAAAACTCTAAACCTGCAGCCCACAGTTCCTCCGAATATAGAACAGCATATAACGAACTGGTTAACAGAAAAAATAGAAATGATCCGCGCAGAAGACTGGGATTTAAGAATGGGATTCTCCAAAATAAAACAGATCACATAGACTTTTGACACCAAGGTACAGGCCAAACAGATATTCAAGAATCCATAATAATATTAGAGATAAAGAAACCGTCCTGGAACCAGATATTGATCTAAACAGCCAAAGATTCCAAGCAATCTATTCCCCGTTTGGAATGATTCAAACTCCTTTCCAAATTATGAGTGATTGACCGTTTGAATTCCGTAATAATAAAGATGACAGTTCTGCGAATTTCCTAAAAGAATTTAAAAAATTCAAAAGGGTTTATAAAGGAAATAAGGCGAAAATCGAATTTCGCAACCAAAGGAAGACTCAAGACATTCACTCATACCTTGCAGAAATTATAAAACATTTTACAAAATTACACCCTGGGAAAAATCGCGAATGGGAATTGCGTAGAGCCTATGAAAACCTTCGTATAGAATATAAAATGTACGTGAATTATAAAAATAATTCAGAAAACAACAAAAGTGATATAAGGGAGTTCCATAATGAAAGAAATAATAAACAAAACCATATCTACCAGGGTCAAACCAAGTGAAAACCTGATACCCCTTTCCTCTATTCGGATTTCCATTCCTATCTTCCCCGAACCTAAATCAACCAATTAAGACAAAGATTTCCACTTAGTTTCCAGCCTAGATCCCAGACAAATTCAATACCTTAATTTTCAAACCATACGCCAAATACCTGTTTAATCCCTACAACCAAATGTTACTAAGGTATAACCAAATGGCATTAGGCTTGAACCAGGAATAAAATCAACCAATGATTGGATCCTTAGTAAAAAAAAAAGAAAAAAGTTGTAGGAATCATGATACCAAACTAAAATCGAATTCCCAAAAACCGGATTACGGAAACAAAACTGAAAAATTGGAAAATTCCGACACAGATCAGCGAAACTATACGAACGGGAAATAAGGGAAAAATCAAGATTCAAAATCCCAGCATCCGAATCGGGAGGATAAGACGAAAAACTTACATCTTTCTCACTGCGGATTCGTGGGTCATTTCATGAGAGAATTCCCATGCTATGCGTATACCCAGGGAAAGTGGAAGGAAGGGTATTAGGTCAGAAAATATCGCAACCTACTACCAAAACGCCTGAAATATCAAATTCGGATATAGATGAAATATTTTAAACAAATTTCATCTTATGACGAAATTCAAGAATAAGCTTTTTCGAATTTTTGTCTATACAGGTGCTACACATTGATATGTGTGCAAGGAATTACTGGAAGGAATCCGAAATTCCAGAATTTCAATTATGAAACCCGTTTCAAACAAACTTATGGTTGCAAACGGGGAATCTATCGATATAATTGGACTAGTAGTGATCCCAATCACGATCGGCAAAACAGTAAAACATTGAAAGTTCAGGTTGGTCCCAAAATTAAAATCCGTAGGCATTTTGGGGACAGGTAAGAATAAATTTTTACGGATGACCCTCGATTGCGATTGAGAAACTTGATTTCTACCGGGAACTCCCCCTATTCGCTATCCTATGGAAGCATACCCAACCTCTTTACCACACCCAATACTGGACCTGGAAGTTAAGGAAAATAAGAATGTCAAAACTGTAAATGGTAATAGTAATAGTTCGATATTTCCCCAGGTGAAATATTTTTCAAAAAAGTGAAGGTCATTCCAGACGTAAATTTCCACGAGGAATTCAATACTCACCTTTCATTTTTACCTTGAAGTTAACCCTCATGGTTTTTTGGAAGTCAACTTTGTTTTTTTTTTCAAATGGGAACCTCCTTTTTTAAATCTGTAACCGATAGAGCGGAAAATTCTACGTTCATTTACATATCCAAGTCATACGTTAATTGTAACTTTCAAGGTCAGTAAAAGGTTATTTGAAATTAACAAAGTTTTCCAAGAGGTCAGTGAAACTCCTGAAGAAAATTTCAACAAGATTTTCATTGGTGAGCTCTGTATTGATCTTGCTGATGATCTTCAAGGTTTTTTTTTAAGCAGTTTACGCTTGCGTTTAGTATTACGCAGGAACAACGACGTGGACAAAGTAGATTCTGTCCCCTTTGGGGTGCTTGATTAGCGTGAGTCCCCTTGCCTCTCACGTTTCGTGGTGCTCTAACTGACCTTGAACGTTACATTTGACCTATGACTTGGGTACGTACCTGAGCGTATAATTTTCCGCTCTATCGATTGCAGATGTAAAAAGGGGGGTTCCCATAAAAAAAAATCTGCCCGCTGCGTGGGCAAATTCTCATCGCGCGCTTCGCGCGCGGCTCGCTTCGCTCGCAAGTTTGAGCGTGCCTAGGGCGCGCGTCTTTCGGATCTCGCGCTCCGCGCTCGACGGTAATCTCGCCTCGCGCTCCGCGCTCGGTTATGAATTCACCTCGCGCTACGCGCTCGGACTATGTACCTCCCTACAGTTTTATATAGAGCTTGTGACCTCAAAAGCGGAATGTCAACTACTTCAATTTGATGAGTGTGAATTCTCTTTTGTTAAAGCTTCTCCGGCTTTAACGAGTACATTCTCATCGCGTGTCTCGTGCTGCGCACTCGATCAAAGTTTGTCCA
>WSXT02091999.1:0-11693 GCA_011762715.2 Neuroterus valhalla
AAATAATGAAAACTAATCTGTGAACTCGATACCTTTCGAAAGAATTATCATATTCGATTGTGCTTTGGCACATTTTTCAGAACCGAAAAAGAGAGGACGAGTTCGTTTTACAGCTATTTTGGATGAAAAATCAAAGAGGGAGAGCATTTTGAAAATTTTTTTGGATTTTTTTCCTAAGAATCAAAAATTGTAAGTATGGTTTCTAGTAGTAGGTTAAAAGTGCAACAATTTATACTCATAATTTTTTTCTATAAAAACAAAACGGTCAGAATTGTGGCATTTTCTTCTTGGGAGCTGTACAAGATCGTTTATATAACTTTTCGAATTTTCTAAAAGAATCGAAGATTACAATTTTGATCACACAAAAAAATATGAAAAATAAACTGTGAACTCGATAACTTTCGAAAAAATGATCATATTGAATTGTGCTTTGGCACAATCTTTTAAGGCCGCGAAAAAAAGGCGAGTTCGTTAACCAGACATTTTTGACCAATGGTTCTTGTTTTATCCATCAAAATCCCTTTTTGAAAAATCAAAAATGCATGTTCCCGCTCAAATTATGCTTTGTGCGAAAAAATGTTAGCATAAAAAATTGTTTATTTAAAAAGGCCTATAAATTTTATATACAACATTTTTTAATCAGATGCACAGTTTTCGTTTAAATTGAGAAAAATGTTACCAAAAATGAAATGTTCCATTTTTGAGCAAAACTATGCGAGATATGAAAGAAATTGAAGAAACAAAAATTGTTTACCTTAAAAAGTCTACAAATTCATTGTTGATTATTTTTCGATAGGACGAATAGTTTTCGTTTCCATCGTGATAACACACTTACAAAAATAAAAAATTCCTTCTTCAAGTCGAACGATAAGAGACAAGAAGAGATAATTTATAAAAATATTGTTCATCTTAAAAAGTTTCACAAGATTTACATGGAATTTTTCCCAATACGGTGCATATATTTTCTTTTTGATTGTGACAACGCTTCTTAAATAATTAGAAATTCAATTTGCTAGCCAAACTATGCGATATGTAAATATCAGTTGCGAGTATTGTAATGAGAATGTGTTCCTTAAGGCCAGTAGATTCTTAAGTAAACTTACTATAAGAAAAATTTTATCAAAAATTAAAAAAAAAAAAATGAAAAAAAAAACTTCATAGAAGTGGAGGTTTTCAGCAGTTTTGCAATATTTGTAATTCTGTGTATGCATTACACTGTGAACTGAATTGCACACGTATGAAGCCGAGTGCGAAGCGCGAGGTGTTAAAAAACCGAGCACGTAGCGCGAGATTTGAATGACGCGCGCCCTAGGCGCGCTCGAACTTGCGAGCCGCGCGCAGCGCGCCATGAGAATGTGCCCGCGCAGCGGGCAGATTTTTTTTTGTGGCTATGTCATTGTTGTGAAATATTGTGAGTTACAGTTAAATATTATGTTCAGTTGAGTTTGTCTCTAGTCAAATGATTCTCCCGTTAGTAACACCAGATGGACTCTGGTGTCGCTACTGTGTTTTTCCTTCATATGTAGTTGAAAGAGACCCTACATGACTTTTCCATTAACAAAGTCCACGGTACGATGTCCGCGGACTAATAGTATATTTCAAGCTTTGTTTTTTCCCACATTCTCGATTTCCGTAAAGCCATAACGAAACTGGGATACCAGTTATTTCTTATTCTCATGGGAAAAATAGAACTCAGAAACTTTCAGTGAATCCGATAAAAGTATCCACGAGGTTCAAGCTCATTTTTCATAACAGAAAATTATTGTTTCTTTTGTTTCCGTGTTTCGAAAATGTCGCTACTCAAAACTTGAGTTCCTATAGCGAGAGTTGAGACATGCAGGAACATCTGTTGAGTTTTGAGGTTCGAATATTTTTCAAATTTTGTGCAATTTTAAATATGCTAATCGTTAGAAAGGAAAGTTTTAAAATTATATCAATGTGAGACACTTAAAACGAAGTCCTTCTGGCATGAATAAATAAAGAAAAAGTATATTCATCATAAATCTGTGTACCTTGGTCTTTTGGAATCTATTGAGAATAGAGATTCTTGTTGCAAATATTTAAAAATAAATCCTCTAAAAAAACGGTTGAGTTTCTGTCGGAAAAAAGTGCAAAAAAAATGGAAGAAAATGATGTTTCAGGCACTTTATTTACACACGGAAATCACACCGTCCATTTAACTGGTAAGTTGTATGCACACTAATTGCACAGTCCATGCTTTTGCTGTCGAAAACTTTTTTCTTCTCTCTAGACTTTGTCTTATTACATATTCGCAAAGGAAACAGCAAGAAGGATCGCAAAATTTTTTCTTCCAAATTGTGCAGGGTAAAATTTGATCACTTTTGAGAGACGCAAAATGCGGTAAAAAGAAATCGTAGAGATCATTTAGTTTTGACATGCACTGAAAAGGAATCTTTTTTCCACCTAGAAAATTTTTCCTTCCCCTGAAAAAACTGATATCTTAGTTATAAAAAACCAAAGTTTTTTTCCCCCATTAATGAGTGGTCTGATTAAAAAAAAACTCGGGTTCATTCACAGAAAAATACAAAGATAAAAAAAGGCTGACTTAACCTCACTTGGTTAACACAGATTTAAGTGATATTCTTTTAATATTCAGAAACTTATACAGGATATTGAAAAACTCGGATAAAAATATTTTGTGTTCTTGGTTGAAAAAAACTTTTTTTTTAGTGTCGTAGGGTACCACGCTCGGAGAATATTTTCCATACCTAGAAAAAATTTCAAATGTCGCTGCGTTCATAAAAAAGTGTATTTTTTTGAATTTCTTAAACGCCACAAATTTGGGAAATGGTAAATCAATTTCTTTTTAAGGCAAAGAGAGTTGGGAAAAATTGTTGGCATAGCTCCGGGTTTCATAGTTTTCTTCATTTCAACAATTTCGAACATTCTGGGCGCAAAATGATCCTGTAATTATAAACATCCTTTGTATGCATTTTTTTATTCCATACCTGAATAAATATCTCGGAAAAGCTTTTATCACGAGATAGATTCTTTGTATATGTTTTTTGAATCCATACTTAAATGATATTAAAAAAATAAATTTTATTACCAGGCAGAACCTTCGTACGTGTTTTTTTTATTCCATGCTTGAACAATAATAAAATGATAAATTTTCTTACTAGATAGATGCGTGATGCTACACTCGGCGTCCAATCGTTTCGATTTTTTTCATTCATATTTTTTATTGAAAATCGGACGATTTTCGCGCATTTCCGTCGGCATTCGGGAGCGGAAACTGTACGATTCTGATGAGAATTCATGGTGAGCCGCCGCACAGTGGTTCAAGATCCGGAAAAGCTGGCCAAAACCTCAAAATTCGAAGTTACCGGATGAGTTTAATGTCCATTTATACTTGTGTAGGGGAAATTGGAGCATTTTTTTGTCAAAGCACAAGTCACTATATTCAAAACTGTCCTTGTGGCGAACAGTTGAACTTAACTCTTCACCGAATTCACGCGCTTCAGTGTTTTTCTCGAGTTTCGAGCGTTTAGCGAAAAACGTTGTTGTTCTGTGAGTTCGTGACAGAAATGGACGAGGTGATATAGAGGATATTCCTGAGGGTACGTATAATCGTTGCTCGATTCCGTATTTCCATTTCGAACAAGTAAATTTATGGTATTGAGAGTGAAATGTGCCCTTCCAAAATTTTTTTTTTTCATAAAATTCAGGAATATACTTAGTGAATTTCTTTGTTGGATGCGATTGCGCGCGCCGGTGTTTTCCGTTTTGATCGCAGAAATTATTCAACTTTTTGATTCCTTAAAAAAAAGTTGCCCCGGGGTACCTCCGTAGAAATGAATGCATATTTCTCATAAAAAAAGACGTTTTTGTCAATTTTATTCAGAATTCTCAATGTTAGGTGAATCGAGTTGAAACTCACCGATTTTCTTTACAATTAGTCACCGGATGCGAATAAAATATTACTTCCCAAATATCACCCCCATGAGTCTCTTTTATAGGGTCCCGAAAAACCCTCATAAGTGAAAATTGGGTTTTTCGAGTTTTTGGCGCTAATTATGATTTTTTTTACGGTTTTATCAACGGAGATTGTTTCAAATTTATAAAATACTACTTAATACTGATAATTAGGTGTTTCATAAAATTGTTAAAATTATTTATTATCGTTTTTAGCAACTTTCTCTTAGAAAAGGATTAGAAAGTTAATTTTTTTTCTGAACTTCGTAACTTATTTCTAGCGTTTCAGTTATAGCGAGGTAATTATCAAATAAAGTTCCAAAAAATAATAGTTTAAACAACATGTTAATAATAAAACAATATTCTTTTAGAATAATGCTAAAAAGTTGCGGTTTTTTCTGGAATCTCAAACTTTTAGTCCTCTTTTCACTTGAGGTAAGTAACTATTCAACTGGATTAGGCAAAAAAATTGTTTAAACAAATTATTATTGTTCTTAGCTATCTTTGTCTAGATTAATACTACATAGTTGCGGTTTTTTTCCTGCAATTTTCAAGTTTTAATCACTTTTCAATAAGAGTAGAGTGATAATTGATTCAAGTTAAAAAAATAAATGTTCAAACAATTTATCATAATTGCTAATAATATTCTCTTTGCTTGATGATAGAAAGTTGCGGGTTTTTCTGAAATTTTTAACTTTTTTTCCACTTTTTACTTGAAGTGAGTTGATATTCAATTTAATTTAACAAAAAAAAATCGTTCAAACAAATTATTATTGTTAATAGCTCTCTTATCTTAGATCAGTGCTAACAGTTGCGGTTTTTTCTGAACTCTTAAGCTTTTCGTCCACTTTTCACTTAGTGAGGTAATAATTAGTGCGCCTCAACAAGCATGCTTATGTAAACAATTTATTATTGTTTACAAACATTTTCTCTTGGATAAGTACTAGAAAGTTGAGGTTTTTTCTGAAATGTTTACCTTCGCTCTACCTTTTTAGCTGAGAAACAGTAATAAATAAAGATCAGAGTGAATAATATTTTGAAGAATCTCTTTCTTTTTTATGAATATATATTTCTGAATTAGAACAGAACTCATTTTCCTGGAAAACAATAGAAAATTTTGGGAGAATGTCCGCTATTTTGGGTCCGCCATTTCAAATTTTGAATTTTTAATATCATTTTTGAAATTAGCGACCCAAGAAACGTGATATAGACACTCAAGAAGTCATAAATATTAACTCTTTGAAACTAGTGAGGATCCGCCGTAGGATCTTATGTGGGTTCCGACTTCGGATTTTGCAGTAGGGCATCTTGCATAAAATTCGTATTTTGGACTTGAAAAATTCAACCATTTGATTGACATTTTTTTCCTTCTACACTGGAAAATCTTCTCAGGTGTGAAATTGGAATATTCCTAAAAATTCAAATTATTAAAAAGATAAATCATCTTCTTGTGGAAAATGATTTTCGTTTTTGGGAGACCATATTTTTAACTTTTTTGTTGACATTTTTTCTCGTGTAATTGAAAAATCATCTTTCTTGTGGAAAACTACAAACTTTCGGTTGATAGTTATTTTGTTAAAGGATTTTACTATTTTCTTTGAATAGGAATCCATTTTGATTGTTTTCAAATCCAAAAAAATATTTGTTCGAAAGCTGAGCTGAAATGTTGAAGATTCATCTTCATGGTGTCATAACATGGAGATTCTTAGAAATAACGATAATTCTAAGCTGGTGCAGGGGATTTCCCGAAATGCTGATAATTCTCCATCATACTTGGATCCAAAAAGGAATATGCATATTACAAAACAATTACAATTTTTGACTTTGAACGGAGAATTTTCAAAAAGAATCAAGATTCTAGTTCAGAACAGAAAATTCGAAAGGAAAAACTATGAATTTCATCCATAAGAAGGAACTTTCAGAAAAAAAGGAAAGTTTTGAGTTGGTTCAGGGAAATTTTGAGGGCAGTTATGATTTTGAGTTATGTATGACATTTTAAAGGCAATCATATATATATTTACATTTCTAAATTGGATCAGAGAATTTCTGAAACAAAATTATAATTCAAATTAGGAACTGGTTCGAGAATTATTGTAGAAGGAATGAGGAAAAATTTGCTGAGGCCCGAATTTTTTTTTCTCATTTCTCTTAAATAGTTTTCTGACCAGTATTCGATGAAATTACCATCTTCAATAAACTCTGAGTTATACCTGAATTTAAAAAAAACATGGATGAAGTATAATTCTAAATGGTAAGAGTGAATTTTCGATAAAAATGATGATTTTTAGTTGAAACAGACAGTTTTATAAAGCAATGATATGTTTACACAAATTGAATGAGAGAATACCGAACAAAACGATAAAATTTAGATCTGGGACAAGAAGTTTCCAAGAAATTTCTGACAAATTTAAAGAAAAAACAATAATTTTGAGTTACAAAGAGAAATTTCTGGAAAGGACAATAATTCTGATTCGGAACAAGGGAGTTCTTGAAAAAAATTATAATTTTGAGTTCACTTGAAAAATTCCTCGAAAGAATTATAATTGTTGGTTTTACATAAAATTTTAGGGAGCAATTACATAAAATTTCAAATCGGATCAGCATTTTCGAACCAATTTATAATTCAGATCTGGAAGAAAAAAAAATTTCGAAAAATTCTAACTTGAAAGATGAAATAAAATTTTCGAAGAGAACAATAGATCTCAGTTATATCTGGATAAAAAAAACAACAAATCTAAGTTAGACCTGGATTAAAGTAAAAATTTATAAAGAAGTATTTTGGATATAGGAGAATTATTTTTCCATGGATGAGAAAGAAATTGGATTTGAGAAAGGGAATGTTTGAGATGAATTCTCATTCTGACTTAAAAGAGTAGACTTTCCGAAAGAATCACATAATGTTGGCTCAGAGCGGAGAATATCCGAGGAGCGTTATGTTTCTGATTTGAATTGACAAATTCTTGTGGAAAACTATGAATCTGACAAAGAACAGGGTATTCATGAATGAAATTATAATTTTCAGTTAGACTCCGGAATTTTTTCTAAACGAATCCTGAATCTTATTTGGAACAGAGTTTTTTGGAAAAGGATCCTGATATTGATATGAAAGAGTATATTTAGAAAAAATTATTCTGTCATGAAACGGTGGATTCTCAGGATAGAAAGAATCCTAATTAGGGAAATGAAGATTCAGAAATAAGATCTAATAAACAGACTGGGAAAATGAAAAATTGACCAGGAGAAAACAGAAAATCCAAAATCATTCGTCTTTCAAAGACTCTGTTCAAATAGTAACAACTTTACTCTGTAAACAATCTTTAAAAAAAAAAAGGCTCCATCTGAACAAATTCGCTCTCAGCACTATCTGTTTGATGTATACTTAAACAAAGTCTTGGGATAATAAAAAATATGCCAAGCAAATGAGTAGGAATTTACACATATTTCCATGTTCAATACTAATTACAATCATACCTACATTCTCGTCCTTCGTTTTTATGATTCACGCATGCTACCAAATACTTAGTTTTCAATTTCTGCTGACAACAAAAATATTTTCATACAGGTGCGGTACCAGGAAACTTAACACATGAAAAAACTACAAATGCGTTGGCGAAAAGATTAAACAATCAGTGAAGTTAATACAAAATAGATGCACATGTGTCCTGTGTTAGTACGACAAACTATTTTCCGAAGATAATGTTTGTTTTCGTTTTATATCATATCAATTCATATTCTGATGAAGGATTTATAGACTGCAATAAAAAATTCTAAAAATGCCAATTCAGTTCATTAATCTTCTTGATGATAGTTCCATGAAACTTCATAGTTCCTAAATCTGGAAAACGATGAAATCATAGAATCCTTTTCTTCTACCTGCATGCCTTGCAACTGTAGATCACAGTTTCGAAAGCAAGGGAAAACAGTCTGTCCGCCGCGCGGGTACATTCTCATCGCGCACTTCGCGGGCGGCTCGCAAGTTTCAGTGCGCCTGGAGCGCTCGTCTTTCGAATCTCGCGCTTCGCGCTCGATGGTGATCTCACCTCGTGCTCTGCGCTCAGTTATGAATTTACCTCGCATTACGCGCTCGGCCTTTGTACCTCCCTACAGTTGTATAAAAAGCTTGTGAAATTCAGAAAAAAATATCGACTTCTCTAATTTGACGAGTGTGAATTTTCTTTTCTTGAAGCTTCTCCGGCTTTACAGAATACATTCTCATCGCCTGTCTCGTGCTGCGCACTCGATCAAAGTTCTTCCAAAACGATGGAGAAGTTTTGCTGCCTGATTTTTTCCATATGTTGTGAAGTTTTCCTAGAAACTCAATTTTTTAATTTTATTTTTCACGATCAAAACGAAAGCTACGCATCCAAAGGAAAAAATTATAACAAATTTACAGAAATTTTTCGGGTGGAAACTTTTCTCTATCAATCCTCTGTGTTAGCATTAGTCATTTTCTCAAAGATTTTATTCTTTCATTTTAATGTTTATTCTTCCTGATTGAAATGGACACTACATATCCTGTTAAATGAGTTGATAACACATTTGAAAAATTTTCCTGGTAAAGAACTTGCGTCTATTTGATTTTTCCTAAGCTTGTGTCGAAATTCCAAAAGTTGACTTTTTTCATTTTTCATATGCTTTTTTAAAAATGTTGCAAAAACTACTTGTCCTATCAAAAGTAAATTTTACAAAATTTGTAGATCTTTTTTTGGTGCACAATTTTATTCCATTTATATTTTTCCGTACCTTACATAGTTTGACCAAAAAATGAATCTTTCTATTTGTAATAATTTTTTGTGCGACCAAAATTTGAATTTTTGATTTCTTGAGAAAACTCGAAAAGATGTAAAGATCATCCTGGAGGGCTCCTAAAAAGAAACATTTTTCCTTCAAACTTTGTTTTATATCTTGCGTTGTTTAGCTACGAAATTCTCATTTTCGTTTATATTTTTGAATTTTGAAAATACCATAACTCTGACAATTTTGTTTTCATCAAAGAGAATCATGAGGGTAAATTTTTTCAGTTTTTACCTACTACATAGGAAACCGTACTTACAATTCTTGAGTCTTTGAAAAAAGTCCAAGAAATGTTCAAAATGCTCCCTCTCCTTTATTTTTTATTCAAAATAGCTGGTTAACGAACTCGACTTGTCATTTTGGTGCCTCAAAATGGGTGTCAAAGAACGATCGAATATGATCATTCTTTCAAAAGTCATCGAGTTCACAGATTATTTTTCATTATTTTTTGTGCAATCAAAATTGGTGTTTTCGATTTTTCGAGAAAATTCAAAAAGTTGTATCCACAATTATAGGGCTCCCAAAAAGAAACATACTTTTCCAACCTTTTTTTAATATCTTGCGTTGTTAGGCTAAAAATGCTCATTTTCGTTTAGATTTTTGAATTTTGAAAATACCATAACTCTGACAATTTTCTTTTTATCAAAAAAAAACCATGAAGATAAATTGTTTCACCCTTTACGTACTACAAGCAGCCGTACTTGCAATTTTGGGGCCTAGGAAAAAAGGCCAAAAAAGTTCTCAAAATGCTCCTGCTCTTTCATTTTTTATCCAAAATAGCTGGTTAACGAACTCGACTTGTTCTTTGGTTCCTCAAAATGTGTGCCAATGCACGATCGAATGTGATCATTCTTTCGAGAGTTATCGAGTTCACAGATTATTTTTCATTTCTTCTTGTGCGATAAAAATCGGAATTTTCGATTTTTCGAGAAAATTCAAAAAGTTCTATTCACGATCTTGTAGCACTCCAAAAAACAAACATTTTTTACAATGAATTTTTTTTCATATCTTGGGTTGTTCGGCTTAAAATTTTCATTTTCGTTTACATTTTTGAATTTTAAAGATGCCACAACTCTGACAATTTTGTTTTTATCAAAAAAGAATTATGAGGACAAATTGTTTAACTTCTTACCTACTACAAGAAACTGTACTTCAAATTTTTGAATCTTGGAAAAAAAGCCCAACAAATTTTTCAAAATGCTCCTCCCCTTCTTTTTATTTTTGTTCAAAAATAGCTGGTTACAAACTCCACTTGTCTTTTTGGTCCCTCAAAATGGGTGCCCAAGCACGATCGCATATGGAAATTCTTTCGAAAGTTATCAGGAATTTTCGATTTTTTGAGAAAAAGCAAAAAGTCGTATCCACGATCTTGTAGGGCTTCCAAGAAGAAACATTTTTCTTTCTGGCTTTCTTTCCCAATCTTGTGTTATTTGGCTGAAAATTCTCATTTCCTTTTATATTTTTGAGTTTTAAAAATACCATAATGCTGACAATTTTGTTTTTATCAAAAAGAAAAAAAAATTATTGGGATGAATTGTTTCAATTTTTACGTGCTACATGAAATTGTACTTACAATTTTTGTGTCATGGAAAAAAAGTCCAAAAGAATGTTCAGGATTCTCCCCTTATTGGATTTTGCATCCAAAATATCTAGTTCACATTTTTGAATTTTGAAAATGTTGAACTCTGACAATTTTGTTTTTATCAAAAAAGAATCATGAGGATAAATTGTTTAACTTTTTAACTACTTCAAGAAACCGTACTTCCAATTTTTGAATCTTGGGAAAAAAAGTACAACAAATTTTTCAAAATGCTCCCCCTCTTCGATTTTTCATCCAAAATAGCTGGTTAACGAACTTTACCTGTTTTTTTGGTCCTTAAAAATGGGTGCTAAAGCACGCTCGCATATGATCATTCTTTACGAAAGTTATCAGGAATTTTCGATTTTTTGAGAAAAAGCAAAAAGTCGTATCCACGATCTTGTAGGGCTTCCAAGAAGAAACATTTTTCTTTCTGGCTTTCTTTCCCAATCTTGTGTTATTTGGCTGAAAATTCTCATTTCCTTTTATATTTTTGAGTTTTAAAAATACCATAATGCTGACAATTTTGTTTTTATCAAAAAGAAAAAAAAATTATTGGGATGAATTGTTTCAATTTTTACGTGCTACATGAAATTGTACTTACAATTTTTGTGTCATGGAAAAAAAGTCCAAAAGAATGTTCAGGATTCTCCCCTTATTGGATTTTGCATCCAAAATATCTAGTTCACATTTTTGAATTTTGAAAATGTTGAACTCTGACAATTTTGTTTTTATCAAAAAAGAATCATGAGGATAAATTGTTTAACTTTTTAACTACTTCAAGAAACCGTACTCCCAATTTTTGAATCTTGGGAAAAAAAGTACAACAAATTTTTGTAAATGCTCCCTCTCTTCGATTTTTCATCCAAAATAGCTGGTTAACGAACTTTACCTGTTTTTTTGGTCCTTAAAAATGGGTGCCAAAGCACGCTCGTATATGATCATTCTTTACGAAAGTTATCAAGTTCACAGATTATTACATTCTTATCATAATAAAAAGGTATCGGTTTTATATGAGGTTTTGAGACCTCCTGATTCCGAGAAAGTAGTTTTTACGTTGGTGACTGTCTGTCTGTTGTCGTCTGTCTGTCTGTTGTCGTCGTCGTCGTCGTCGTCGTCGTTGTCGTTGTCGTTGTCGTTGTCGTTGTAGTTGTCGTTGTAGTTGTCGTTGTCGTTGGTGTCTGTATACTTCATAGCTTTTGAAAGACTGATCGGATTGGATTGCCCTATGGTACACATTTTGAAGGACCGAAAAGGAAGGTCAAGTTCGTTAACCTACTATTTTGGATAAAAAATGAAAGAGGGGGAGCATTTTGAACATTTTTTTGGACTTTTTTTCCAAGACTCAAAAGTTGTAAGTACGGTTTCTTGTAGTAGGTGAAAA
>WSXT02092010.1:0-25972 GCA_011762715.2 Neuroterus valhalla
TAATGTTCCAAATACGTCCTAAAAAATTTGTTGAAACATCAGACATTCTAACACTTTATAATATAGCCTGACTTGGGGCCTTTTTCGGTACGTTCCAAAGACGTCTATTTAGATATACGTACAAAAAACGTTTTGAGTCTGACTTAAGAACGTTTGACGAAAGAGTAATGTTTCAAATACGTTCTAAAAACGTTCTTCGAACATTGGACGTTTCTAAAACGTCATTTGACCTGACTTAGGCCCTTCTTCGGAACGTCCTAGAGAAGTCTACTGGAGCATGCGTCCAAAAACGTCTTAAGTCAGACTTTATAACGTTTCAAGAAAGTTAAATGTTCCAAATACGTACTAAAAATGTTTTTAGAACATAAGAGGTTTTTGAAACGTTAGTTGGCCTGACCTGCAACTTTTCTCTAAAGACTGCTATTGAGGCACACGTCTAAAAAATGTATTATGTCTGACTTAACAACGTTCGAAGGAAGTGTAATGTTCCAAATACTTCCTGAAAACGTTTTTGGAGCGTTCGTTCCTAAGATCCTCCCAAAACTTTACCGAATCCTTTAAGACAATTTGCATCCCTCATACCTGAGAATCATCCAAATTCCTCGGAGTCGTTTCGACCATTTCCGAATTTCTTAGAAGCGTTATAAAATTACTTGTAGTCTTTTCTAATATACTGAAAGCTTCAGAATCCCTGAAGAACCCTGCTAAATTCGATGGAATCTGATTATATCTCCCAAAATCCCATGAAACGCATTAAATCACATTTAGGCTTGTCGAAATCCCCTGAAATAATTGAAATCCTCAGACATTCAATTGATTTTGTTAAATTCCTTTGAAATATTCCAAATTATTCTAAAATCTCATGTGTCGTGCAAAATCTTTCCATATCTTCTCAAATTCTTTGAAACTGTATAGAGTTTCCTTTAAACACCTAAGAATAATAAAAATCGTCTCAAATCCCTTGAAATTCTGCCAATCTTCCATGATCTTCTAAAATATCACAAAATATGTGGAACTTCCAAAAATTTTTAGGAACATATTTTTGATACAATCTTTCTAAATTTACAGTGAAATCCCAGAAGTTTCTTACGATTTTCCAAATTTCTCAGAATCCTTCGTAATTCCTCGGAATTGTCAAGGTCCGTTGGAATTTCCCCGCAAACTTTTGAAATAACCTGAAGAATTCTAAATTCATCAAGATCATTGAAAATACTTTGAAATGTTTAGAGATCTCTCTCAATCTTTAAAATGCCTCGATTCTAGTGAAGAAAGTCTTCAAAATCCAAATGAGATTATAAAATCCCTTGAAGTCCCTTTAACCATGTAAATAAATTCTTTGGACCTTGAGGGTTTATAGAAATATGTTATTCAGTGCCTTTGAGTCCCTTAAAATTATTAAAATCCTCGGAAATTCAATTAAATTTCTTGAAATTCATCAAAATTCTGCAAGAAGTTCTGAGAATATTTAAAAGTCTTCTGGGGTTTTCGGAATTTTCTCAAATATCCCAAAATCCTCAATTTTTGTGAAGAAATAAAGTCCCTTGGAATCCCTTGAAATTGCTTGAAAATTCTTTTGAATGTTTGGGAATCTTCTGAAATCTTTTCAAATCTTCTGTAACGTCATAACATTTCATAAATCCCATGATGTTTCTGATACCATGTGGAATCGAAGTGTGTAAAAATCCTTCCCAATCTTCGAAGCCAGCCGAATCTCAGGATACTTGTAAAATTTTCCGAAAAGTATTGGAACATCATAAAATGTTCAGAAAATTTCCAGATCTATCGAAATTCCTAAAAAAAATCCTGTGAGAACCCTTTGAAATCCTCGACCTTCTCTGATGTCTCTTGAAATCATCGAAAATACTCTAAAACCTTCCAAACCCTTTGAAATCCTTCAAGATTAGTATAAAATTCAAATGTTATTCAAATGGAGGAAAAAGATTCTCATAAAGCCCTTCAAAGTTTAAGAAATGATATCAAATTCCTTGACTGATTATCTTGCCATCTTTTAAAAGGGCTTCTAAAATTGCTCAAAATATAATTAAATTCTTTGAAATGTTATGATTCTCTGGGAATTTTTTGAAATATTGAAAAAAACATGTTTTTCAAGAAATCAAATTCAACTTTCTGTGGAAAAGGACCGACTTCCCTGCTCCGCTGGGATCCGTACCCAGGACCTCTCGTTATCCAGACGAGTGATCTCCAAACTGAACTACGGTTCGGTCCGTCGGTCCTCTTTTCACTGAAAGTATACGCTTCCTAGCTATACACATATATACAAAGCTCATTTGTGCCATAGCTGGTAACACTTTCTACATGAAATAGGACGTTCTGTGTTCGAATCCAATCTGAGAGAATTTTTTCGTTGTAGAGAAATATTGTGTTATTTCATACTTTCCTGTTGTGATTCATCTCCAAAAAATTGATTCGTAGATTCAAAAATTTATCAAAAATATATGATCGAGTGTTTGGGAAAATAAAATTCGATTTTCGAATCAATAGCTCAGAATGCGATAACATAATTAACTGACCCCACAATATTTTTATAGGTTCGTTTGGCCTTGACCTCGCCACTACTTGTGCGAAATCCAAAAACGAATCAGTACATCATAAATTTTGACCCCTATATAAAAGAAGCTATCCGAGAATCAGAACACATGTTACGTTTTGGACTAGATGTTCCCGATTTTCTAAAAATCATAATATTATGTAAAGACAAAATTTTAGCATCATTTGAAACAATAAAATCATTGGTAGCTCAAAATGATGCATTGAGGTAATTCCTTGAGAACTTCCTATTATTTTTTATCGAAAACTGATTATTTAAACTAATCAGAACTTATTTCTAGACGTTCCATTCCTCTTCAGTTTCTGAATTTAATGAAGCCTTCCTTCCTCAAATTGGAAGTGGTTTTCCAACCTTGTTTATCAGTGGTAACATGGACTTCCTTAAAAATTCCGGAAGTTTGCGAACTCATAAAAAAAACCATAAAAGATGTTGAGAGTTTTGTTAAGGACGTAAAGGGAATAAAGGAAGCAATAGTCGACGAATTTTTTGAAACAATAGGAAGAACAACACTTATACTATTGACAAATAGTCCTCTCTTTCCTGATGAATTTCTCGAATCTAATGTGAGCTTTGGAAGAGCGATGGCGTTCGAATTGGAAATAACATCTGCTGCAGCGGAAAAATGGGTTATAACTATTATTAATAAATTTTTGGCCTTGATCACTGACTCAATAATTGAGGAAAGCAAGTATGAATGGCTGGATCCTGAGAAACTGAACAAGCCAATCGCATCTCTAACCAAACTTACGAGAGCAAATCAAGAAGCTGGTAGATAGAAAACTAAAAAAATATTCTACATTCTGAATTCATTTAATTGAATAATTATTTCTTTTTAATTCATTTAACCATCCCACAACATCTTCATTCCATTTTTGCTGCGCAATTTTCTCCATTGCCATAGATATTTTTTCTATTCCCTTACAGTCTTCCAGACAATATTTTGATTTAGCCGTACCTCTCCCATAAGAAGAATGATATTCTTATCGAACCTCTTCTCTATGATAATTATTTCAGTCTTCTAAGTTTCTACTTTTCTTATCAAATCCTGCTGAACCTCCGATCCTCTTTCATACATTTTTTTAACTTACTATTATGGCCAACTACACCTGTCCAACTACCTTTCTTATTCTTCAATTCCTCTCACCTGTCTCTTGCTCTTTCTCTTTCCTTTTGACGTGTTTAAATAATCTTGTTTTACCATCATTCTCCATTATTTTTCATTGTTTTTGCGAAGTCTATAACCTACTCTTATTTACATTCCCTTTATCACCAAATCTCCACCCCATGCTTTAGTAAAAATAATATAACTGCCTTAAACCATCTCATTCTTCTCTTAAAACCATTTTTAAAAAGTGTTCTTCCCTATATCAAGTTCGGAAGAAGCGTACAAAACGATGCTTTCATACAAACATGATTCTGTTTGAATGAAAAATGATGAATTTTGACCAAGAACGATGATTTGATGATATAACGATGATATAATAGAAACACTATATTTTTATGGAGAAAAATGTATTCCGATAAAAACACGATGATCCAATAAAATCAAGATGTTTTATTAAAAACACAATGATTTGATAAAAACTCCATGTTTTGATGAAAACACGATATTTTTATATAAGACATAGTATTTTTATGGAAACACTACGGAAACAAGACGCGACTTTTTTTTTTGTGAAACACGACGTTTTGGTGAAAAAAGATGATTTGATGAAAACACTATGTTTTAATGAAAAACATATAATGTTTTAATGGAAACGCGATAACTTTATGGAAACACGATGTTTTTATTATAACGCGATATTTTCATAAAAATACGATGATTTCATTGGAACTAGATATTTTCATGAAAACACGATTTTCTGATAAAAAATAGTATCTTCATGCAAACCAGATGAATTATAGAAGCACAATGATTTGAATCAAATATGAAGATTTTTTGAAAACCCAATGTTTTGATTGAATCACGATATTTATATGCATACGATGTTTTAATGGAAACACTATGTTTTGATAAAAAGCGGATGAATGACTGACACAATGATTTGATTGACACAATGTTCTGCCAAAAACGCGATTAATAAAATAACGATATTTTGGTGAAAAACACGATGCTTTACCGGGAACGCGATGTTTTAATAAAAACATGATGCCTAATAAAAACACGATGTTTTGATTGAATCACGAGATTCCTACGAAAATAAGATCTTTTGATGAAAGCATGCAATTTTGCTGGAGACACGATATTTTCATAAAAAAAAGCTGTTTTGATAGAAATCAGATGATTTATTGGAAAAACACTCTGATTTGATGAAAACACTATGTTCTTACGGGAAAGTAATATTTTGCTGAAAACACGATATATTCATAAAAATAAGATTTTCCGACGTGAAGATTATATTTCGATATAAATCGGTGATTCATTTCAACAAAATGATTTGATGGAAACACGTTAATTCGTTAAAATCACAATGTTTTGACATATAAGCATGATATTTTTGAGAAGACACGATGTTGTTTTAAAACCCGATTTTTGATAGAAACATGATTTCTCTATATGAAAGCACGACGTTTCGATGAAAACACGATGATTTGATGAAAGCGGGTTGATTTGAAGAAAACACGATGATTTTTTGAAAACACATTGTTCTCCTAAGAGCTCAATAATTTTATGAAAACGCGATGTTATGCTAAAAACACTACGTTTTGATGAAAAATAATATGTTTCAATAAAAACACGATAATTTGATAAAATTACGATGTTTTGATAGAAAACACGATGTTTGACTGTAAACACAATGTTTTACTAAAAAATAGACGCAAAATAAAAACGCGATGTTTTAATTGAATCACAAATTTTTGATGAAAACAAAATCTTTTGATGGAAACATGTTATCTTCCTGAAAACATGAAATTTTCATGAAAGCGAGATGATTTGTTGGAAACATATTGTTATAGCAACAACATGATGATTCTATGAAATTACGATGCTTTAGTTAGAAACAAGATGCTCAATAAGAACACGATGTTTTGATGGAAACATTATGTTTTCATAGAAACCATATGATTAATTAAAAACACGATGATTTGATGATGACACGTTGATTCGATGAAAACGCGTTGATTTGATGAAAACACACTGTTCTAACAAAAGCACTATGATTTTATGAAAGCGTGATGATACGTCTAAAACACTGTGTTTTGATGAAAAATCATATGTTTTAATATAAACACGATAATTCGATAAAATTACGATGTTTCGATAGAAAACACGGTGCTTTACTGGAAACACAATGTTTTGATAAAAACAAGACATTATGAAAACACGATGTTCTGATTGAATCATAAGATTTTGATGAAAACACGATCTCTTTCTGGAAACATGAAACTTTCATGAAAAAACGATGATTTGTCGGAAACACAATGTTTTCACAAAAACAAGATGATTCAATATAAAATAACAGTTTCTTTGCTCAAAACACGATGATTTAATGAAATTACGATGTTTCAGTTAAAAACAAGATGCTTAATAAAAACACGTTGTTTTATTATAATCACGAAACTTCGATTAAAACAAGATATCTTGATAGAAACATGATAGTTTTTTGGAAACACGATACTTTCATAGAAAAACGATATTTTGATAGAAAAAGAAATAATTGCTTAGAAACACTATGATTTAGTGAAAACACGTTGATTTGATGATAACACGATGTGTTAAGCTAACAACACTATGTCCACATGAAAAATAATATTTTTCTATCAGAACACGATAACTTGATGAAATGACGGTGTTTTGATCAAAATACGACGATTGGATGAAATTAAGATGTTTTGATGGGAACATAATACTTTGGTGGGAACGCGATATTTTCATAAAATAAGATGTTTCGACGAAAAGATTAAGTTTTTATGAAAAGATCATGTTTTGACATAAACCGGATTATTGATTAAAAATACGATGATTTGATAAAAACGCATTAATTCGTTCAAATCACAATGTTTTGAAAAAAAGTCGAAATTATTGAAAAACACGATGTTATGCGGAAAAACGATTTTTGATAGATATACAAATACTTAAAATGAAAGCACGACGTTTTGATGAAAACACTAGGTTTTGATAAGAAAATGATACGTTTTGACAGAAACACGGCGATTTTATGAAACTATGATAATATATAAAATAAGAACATTGTGTTTTGATACAATCACGATGTTTTGACGAAAACAAGATCTTTTGCTTGAACCACGATGTTTTAATTGAAACGCGATATTTTCGTGGCACGATATTTGTATGTACACGATGTTTTGACAAAAAAACTATTTTTTGATAAAAACTGTATGAGTTCTTGGAAACACAATGGTTTGATGGAAACAAGATGATTTTATGAAAACGTGATGTTATGCTAAAGACACGATGTTTAGATAAAAAATTATATGTTTCGATGGAAACAGGGTAATTGAATAAAATAACGATGTTTTTATCCAAACACGAATATTCTATGAAACTACGATGTGATGATGAAAATCGCAATGCTTTATCGGAAACGAGATGTTTCAGTAAAAACAAAAAGCCTAATAAAAACACGGTGTTTTGAATAAATAACGAAATTTTAATAAACACACGATCTTTTGATAGGAACATAATCTTTTTCTGGAAACACGATATATTTCCATAACAACACCATGTTTTGATGAAAATATTATTTTGGTAGAAACCATATGATTCATTTGAGACACAAGGATTTGATAAAAACACATTAATTTGTTGAGAACACGATGATTTTTGTTGGCATCACAATATACTGACAGAAAAACGTTGCTTTACTAAAAACACGATGTTTCAATCAAAACAACATGCTTATTAAGCACAATGTTCTCATAAAATCCAAGGATTTTGATGAAAATACGATTTTTGGATGGAAGGATATCTTCCTGAAAACACGATATTTTCATAGAAACACTATGTTTTGATGAAAACCATATGTTTTGATAGAAACCAGATAAATTTATAGAGACACGATGATTCAATAAAAACACGTTGATTTTTTACAAACACGATGTTTTGACGAAAATACTATTATTCTATGAGAATGTGATGTTGGGCTAAATTACGATCTTTGAGGAAAGACGATTGCTTTAATATGAAAGGCGGCGTTTTGATGAAAACTCGATGATTTGATAGAAACTCTATGTTTTGATAAGAAATAATATGTTTTGGTCAAGACATCATGTTTAAATGGGATCCCTATAGTTTGTTGATATCACGATGTTTTAATGAAAACAAGATGTTTCGCTGAAACCTCGAATTTTTAATTGAAACACGATGATTTGATAAAAACATGAGGTTGTGATAAAATACAGCGTTACGATAAAAACCAAGTGTTATGTTAACACGATGTTTCGATGAAAACCGTATGTTTTGATAGAAACCAGATGAATTAATGGAGAAACGATGATTCATTAAAAACACGTTGATTTTTTACAAACACGATGTTTTGACAAAAATACTATTATTCTATGAGAATGTGATGTTGGGCTAAAACACGATCTTTGAGAAAACACAATTGCTTTAATATGAAACGCGGCGTTTTGATGAAAACTCGATGATTGATAGAAACTCTATGTTTTGATAAGAAATAATATGTTTTGTTCAAGACATCATGTTTAAATGGAATCCCTAGAGTTTGTTGATATCACGATGTTTTGATGAAAACAGTATGTTTCACTGAAACCTCGAATTTTTAATTGAAACACGATGATTGGATAAAAACATGAGGTTGTGATAAAATAAAGCGTTACGATAAAAACCAAGTGTAATGTTAAAAACACGATGTTTTGCCAAAAATACTATTATTCTATGAGAATGTGATGTTGGGCTAAAACACGATCTTTGAGAAAATACGATTGTTTTAATATGAAACACGGCGTACGTTTTGATGAAAAAAATATAATTTGATAGTGAAACTATGTTTTGTTAAGAAATATTATGTTTTGATCAAGACGTGATGTTTGAATGGAATCCCTATGTTTTAATAATATCACTATGTTTTGATGAAAAAAGGATGTTTTGCTGAATAGACGAATTTTTCATTGGAACATGATGTTTTACTGAAAACACGATGTTTGAATAAAAACGCGATGATTTGATAACAACACAATGTTTTGACAGGAACACGATATATCCATGAAAAAACTATGTTTTGATCAAAACTGAATCGTCCCATAGAAACACGATGTTCTGATGAGAATGATAGGTTTCAATCAAAACATGATGGGTTGGTAAAATACAAAGTAATAGAATGAAAACATTATGTTTAAAAAAAACCACGATTTTTAATCGAAACACCGCGATGATTGGATACGAATACGTCTATTGAATGAAAACATTTCATTTTCATGAAAACAGTATGTATCAACAAAAAACGGAGATTGGACAGAAACACTTCGTTTGATGAAAAAACTATGTTTTGGTGAAAATATGATATTTCCAGAAATGCACGATATTTCTTCGAAAACGGATAATCTGATATTTATAAAATGTTCATATTAATTGTTTAATAATATTCAATAATCAATTTTTTCCAGGATTCAAAAAAGTAGACAAAACAGCAAAAATAAACATTAATCAGTTGCACAATGAATGCATGGAATTATTTGCATATTTCAATTCTAAGTTGATTGAAGCTTTAGTAAGAAGCACGAAAAATTCATTATATGCTTTGAAAAAGCGTGTCGAAATGAACAGGTAAAAACATATTTCAAGATTTTATAAAAATGTGTCCAAACTTTATATGCATGGGAACAGTTTTGTTATGTTCATTATTTAAAAAATTGTTAATCAGGAAGTCTTGTGGAAGGAGGTGATATAAACTTAGACCCTTAATTCAATGATTTCAGAGAATTGAAAGTAGTTCAATTATAAGTGTAATTATTGTGCGTATTAAAATTCAAGCTCTCAGAACAGTACGATATGGAACTCAAAAAAAAAAAGAAAATATACTTTTTAGTACAGACAATCTATCAAATTTTGTGGAAAAAATACCATTAAACATTTTTTTGCAGGAATAGCTAGAAGAGCATTTAAAAAGCTTGACTTCAAAAATACGGGATCATTCTGGAGCGGGCTTTTGAGAAAATTCAAAAATTTTTTGAATTTGATATATCTCAGAAATGGTAGGTTTTTAGAAAATTTGTGACACCAAAAAATGTTTGGGGCAATGTGATGAAAATTACAATTGATGGATGGCGCTAAAGTTCCAAAAGAAGCGTATTTTCGTTTTTTCACAGAATAAATTTTTTTATCGCAAAACCGTCAATCAAAAAGTTGTTTGGCTGAAAAAACCTACAAGATTCATACAAAAACTTTCATTGTCGGACTTACCGTTCACGAGTTATAGCGTGACAAACCTGTCACCGTAGATTTCCTATTGTTTCCGACGAGCGCGACGTTAGTGTGGGTACATAATAAATCATTACTTCAGACTGAATAAATGAAACTTTTTGTGAGTAGGACTTCCAGATTCTTCCCAATTATGATAAATTGTTATTATGAATCAATATCTATTATTAATAATTTTTTTTCAAAAACTATGCTGACTCCGGAATTGAACGTGATATGAGAATGTTTTAAAATTTTATATCTAGCAAGCTATACAAAAATGTGCCAATAATTGTTGTTGCCGTGCAACATGGAAAATACCCTTTTTTGGTACTTAAGCGCCATCTGTCAATTGCAATTTTCATCGCAGCATATCGACCCAATAAAAAAGTTGTAGAAAAAATTGCCTTCAACATTTTTTGTCGTCACAAATTTTTTCAAAAACCTATCATTTCCGAGATACATCAAATTCAAAAATTGTTTGAGTTTTCTCAAAAATCCGCCACTGAAGAATCCCGCATTTTTCAGGTTGAATTGAATGGTTTTTTAATGCTCTTCTAGCAATTTCTGCAAAAAAAAGTTTTATGGAATTATTTTCCGGAAACGGCCTTTTTTGTGACAGACTTTACAATCTTTAACAATGTCCATAAAGATAACTATCGAGGAATATCGAAGAAGGCTAAAAATTATTGTACTATTCCAAATTAGAGCTTTTGAATATATAAACTATAAATTCCATACTTTCGAAATCAGACATTCGGGAAGAAAATAGCAGTCCTATATTTATTGTTATTGAATTATTTATAATTTATTCTTAAGTTGAAAAAAGAACTTAATTGTGAAAATTACAGTGTCTTCCCGAAAGAAAATGCAGCCGAAGGAGAAGCACCTTTATTACTAACCTATTTCGTATTGCAAGTACCGAATATTGTAATATCTCCGAACATTGACGAAATACAAGAATATTTTGCGAAAGTAGTAACAAATGTGATAGAGACTCACAATAGAATCATAATGTGGGGTCAACGCAGTTTACCAAAAAAAGCAAAGTCCCTGGAAACAGAAGAAAGTAAATCAATTAGCATTTATTGTAATGTTTTGCGAATATTAACGGAGAAAATTTAATTTCATACATTTTTATTTAGCTGAGTCCATAAAGAATTTACGAACTTATTATGAAACTATTGCTGATCATAAAGAAATCGTTCGTTGTACGCTTGGCTTGCAAGGGGCAATATATGTGCTGAAGAAAGATGTAGAATTTTTAGCAAAAGTAAGTTTTTTGTAAATAATAATAAATATCCTAAAGTATTGAAATACCAAATATCCCAGGAAAAGCAAAGGGTAAAATTATGTTTAGGAGAAATTCCTGAGGTGATTCCCACATGCCTTAGCCCGGATTTGAACCGGGAACGCTTCGCGTTCGACACCTTTTCCCTTTATTTTTGATTGCTCAGCTACGTCCTTAACTTCCCTTGCAGCTCTTAATTATCCATTCCTCCATCTTCTCTACCCAGCTCTCACTCACCAATTCCTTCGTTATCCTGCAAATTACTATATGATTCAAATTTCCCTCATCCTTTCCATAATATCTACGATACACATCTTCAAAACTGTTGCAGGATACTCTAATGTGATCTCGACTACATCTAAGCCATACGCGAAGGGTGAAGATATCTTTTTCTAATCCCCATCACTGCATCTTCTCAAGTCTTTCCCTTCCATCTATCCTCAATATCATCAATAAATATATTAAACAATATTGCACTCGGAGTACATCCAAGTTCGACTTCTCTTTTGATTCCTGAGAATTCGTAATTCTTCATTCTGTTATTACATGATTCGTTATCTGCATACACACTGGTCTAATCATCTGAAACATCCGTTCTCCATCTTCCATCTCTTGAGCTTCTACTGTATATAAAACTTTTTTCAGGTTCAGAAGATGGACATATAATTCCTACCTTTTTTTCTCAGTTTATTTTAGTGAGCGAGTTCAATACCAATATAATATGATCCTCCGTCGAGTTTTTTTTTTCATGAATCTCGCCGGCCTTTTTCTATGCTCTTTTCATCTCTTCCCCATTTTATTCTCGCATCTGAAATCGATGCTTTTAATTCATAACACAGTAAAAACTTGGGAGTAAATTCTGTTGCAGGTAGAATCTAAATGGTGTTTACTTCACTTCAGCACTTTAGGTACGATAAGCCAACCATGTGGAGTATTTTTGACAGCTGCTATTTTGAATTCGCGCCATGGTCTTTGTAGTATAGATGGTGTGTTAATAGCATTAGGTAAAACAAGAGCGCTCTATCAGGTGGGAATATGCAAGCGGCTATTTTGGTTCCAGAACCTATACACCAAGTAAGGATAAAAGGTATGTGGGAGTATGCTATTCTTTTCCTCATAGGATTCGGAACCAAGATGGCGGCTTGATTATTCGCAATTAATTGAGGGCTCTCAGACACTGATCTGTATCATACCTTGGATACTGGATGACGCCATAAAAACGGAACTGATCTATATTATACCCTGCATGGTCGATGACCCTTTCCTCTCCTATCTAAATCTTCTATCCGATTCTGCATCTTCCTTTCGCTCAGTGTGCGATCGTCTTCAATTTGATTTATTTACTCATCTAGCAATTATATTCTGCTTGATTATGTATCCGCTTCACGCTTCTTCATGTTTGACTGCTTCTGTCCCACACCCTGCACTGACTTTCACCGCCCAAACAGACAGTATCGTACTGCATATTATAGAAGTTGTTGACATATCGAAGGTGTTGACAAAAGAGTGCTCAGTTGTCGCTTTAAATCCAGTCCGAACTGGATTTGTATTGCGCTCACTTTTAAGCCGTATACCCCGCGGCCAGCACACAATCGCAAGATGAATGTACTCCAATTTTTTCAGGCAGTCATCTTCCTTCGTGCTTTCCATGATTCCACTGAAATTCGTATCATCTACCCTCACGTTACTCTGATATCTTATGATATTGTCAGATTTTACAGATAACACATTGTAAGGGTTTCAAAGCTTCGAACAGCAGCCCTCATGGTTTCAACCGAATGTTCTTCCGTCGTAAATGAAAATGGAAAATAAGGGCAAGTAAGGGACAATAAGAAAAAGTGTCAAAAGTTGTGACAAAAGTAAATCAGGAGGAATAAGACAAAATGTGTAAAGTAAAGAGAAATTATCAGAAGGGGAAAATATAGAGAAGTAGCGAAAGATTAGAAAAGAAGGAGAACGGTACGATCCATCGGCATATAAAAAATGACAGTGAGGGAAAGTTAAGCGCGATTAAGAAATCAAAATGAAAAAAATAAGGTGAGGGAGGTTACGTGAGGGAAGAGAAAGTGGAGGGGGTTATGAGGAGATGTGAGGGGTATAAGGAGAAAGGCAATGAAATAGAGCTAAAAGAGGGGATGCAAAATGTATAGAGCAGATGAGATGAGTAGAAGTTATTGCAAGTTAGGAGAGGTAAAGATAGAGGTTGAAAAAAGGAAGAAGGGTTAGAAAATTGTGTGGAGGGGTATTTATCGAGAAATCCCGTGAAAGGTAGTGGAGGAATATATGTATGATTACAATTATATATAATAACTGTGTTTTCAAATCTAGAAATATCAACGCTATTCGCATCTTTGGGCAGAAGATAGAGACGCTCAATTAAAAGAATTTGTGGATTCAAAGCCAATCGCTCAAGAACTGAGGGAAAAATTTATCGAATTTGAAAATTTATTTACAGAAATAGAGCAGCTTCCCAATCACAATATATTGGGTCCTTTACAAATTGATACGAGTAAATAAATAATTTCTTGAAAAAATTAATGATCAACTATTTTCAAGTGTGAAAAACACATATCCTTTTTTCAGAAAAATTAAAATCCGCTTTGTTGTTGGAGGCACGTGCTTGGAAATTGTCATTAGGGGTGATTGTTTCAAAAACTTACAAGGAAAAGCTAGAAAGGATAACTGATTACATAAATGAGAAAAATATAATTCTAGCAAGAGATATTAAAGATTTGGAAGATGTGAGAGTAGCGATGAAATGTCTTGGACAAATTCGAGATGATTTCATAGATTTGGATATAGAATTGATTGCGATAGAGGAAACCTATGCTATACTAGGAAAATTCCGAATAGAATTTTCCAAAGAAGAACAAGATACAGTGGATAGTCTTCGTTATCATTTTTCAAATATGCTACAAACGGTAAACAGGATATATTTTTGATATTTTGTTTGATTTTTTTTTCCTTTTTTTCTTGCATTATCCTAGATGAATCATTCTAGACAAAAATGAAATTAAATATATTGATGAATTTAAGGCCAAGCAAGTTCAACAGAAAATATGTGAAATGCAAGAACCACTCAAAAGAGAATTGACCCATGGCATAGATATTCTGAAGAAAGATGTAGCAGAGTTTGATATTGATTTTGAAGGAAATGGGCCAATGGTTGAAGGATTACCAGCAAAAGAAGCCAGTGATAGGTAATAATTGATAGTTATATTCATCCCCACATTTGCACCTTTTGCGATCATGTAAAATATTTCCGGTTCAAAAAATACGTCACCGAAAATCATAAATCTCGCTTGGAAACAGTGTGATTAAAAATTTGGAGTTTCCAAGATCCATCAAATTTAAATTTGAAGCATTCGAGACGAAATAATTTCGAGTCGAAGCTTTCAGTATTGTAGAATTCAAAATTTCAGAACAATTTGAACAACTCTGTACAAAAGTTCAAGCAATCAGGAGTTAATGATTCTATAACTTAGACGGGAAAAATTACCCTTATTTCATTCTTGTTAGTAAACTTGCATGTTTTTAGTGAATGTAGAGAGTGAAGACGAGAGGTATGAATATATGGAGAAGAAGCATTTTGTTAGAAACAAAAAGAAAGTAGCTAGACAAGATGGAGGCATGGGATAAGAGGATCAAAAGTGGTATGTGAAGAATCGAGATACATAGGATATGAGTGAACAGAGAGGTTTGAATTTGAGAGGATGAATGAAGAAGATGAGGGCAGAGAACGTGAAAGAATTGAAAGGACAAAGAAAAACGTAAAGAGAATACAGATGTACTAGCAGAGTTTACAGAAAAAGAGAGAAGTTGAATGTAAGGAAATAAGAGGAGAAATGTGTGACGAGAAATGTGGCAGTAGCATTTTCAAATGTGTCAAGGTTCATGAACAAGGTCCAAACCTTCTGGGAAAAACTGCGAAAGTTGAATGTGATAATAATGAGCGACACGTTGGAAGGATGAAAAGGAGTAGAAAGGCATGAAAAGAAGATTATTGGATGAATATTCGCGGAAGATGCAAGCAGTGAAAAAAAAATCCTGTGTGAAAGGGAAAAGTAAAGGTGGCATAGTTTACGAGGTGGGAAGGGGAATGGTCGTGAAGGAAGGAAAGAAATACGGGAAAAGGGATGGGACAGTGGTAAAAAGAACGAAAGTGGAAGGAATGGTTGTGACTGTTGCATGCGTGTAGAGGAAAAGAAGAGGGGAGTAGGAATGGAGAATCATCAGGTGACAGAGAGAAGATGAGAAGGTTGGGTTGATTCAGATAGGGGAGACCTATCAGCAGGATCAGAAGGACAGGAGGCTTCTCAACTTATTGAGAGAGGCGCGATGGTTTATTTGCAGTGGAAACACCAGCGGGATTGGAATAGAAAAATGACGTTCACAGGAAGATGGTGCACAGTTATACATCATATTCAGGTAGGAGGAAGAGTAAGGAAGCTGATGGTCAGACCGGAAGTAAGCAATGAGATAAATTGCGATGGCCAAAGAACAAAGGAGTGAGGATCGAAGATGGGCATTCCAAGAAAAGTTTGAGTTAAGAGAATTGAAACAAAGGATAAAAACTGAGGAAGTCGGGATCTTCTAGGTTTTTTGTCTACTAGCCCTTTATTTTATTGTTGGAAAATTTCAATACATATTCCGTCTGTCGACGCCGAACCTCATCAGTTTAAGAAAAAAGTATAATTCTGTTTAAAAAAATATTCAATATGACAATACGGATTATTATGATGCTCATAATAGGTAAACCATAGATAAATTCTTACCATGAAAATAGGAACGAAATGGTGTAGAAAAAGTTTTTATATCACGTGCGAGTAAAATACGTAGTAATTAATTCTTGTTAGAATATATCAGGTACGCCATGATAATTATTTTAAGAACATCATGAAGGCAGTGGTTTGAAGATGAAAAGAGAGAGTTTTCCTCATGGCCCAAGGGGTGTTTTTTTATATATTGTTTTATAATTTTTGTGAGCCAATACTCAACACGTAAACTCTGGGATGATGGGGATACTGACCGTTCAGTCTCTTGTCCACGTTCATTATACCTAATAGGTGGTTATTCCAAGGTAGGTATAGTCAGATGATGTGCCTGGTGGTTGGCGTCATACATAAAGGTATTTGAGTAGTGTCACTGTCTGTAATGTTGGGTGTGAAACGATGTGAAACAACTTTTTATTGATGTAATTCTCATACATTATTATGTTGTATTTTATTTTTCAAGGTTTCCATTACTAGATCAGTTAAAGCTGAAGAGATAAGTGAACCCATTTGGGACTCCTTCCATTTGTCTATAATATTTACCGTCGTATACAAAGTATGCATTGTTTAGGCAGAAATCCAACAATCTAATATAAACATCTTTTTCCAGGTTTGTGTGTTCTCTTATTTATGAGTAAACAGAGAGATGTAGCATAAAATGACACTAACTCATAATTTTGAGGGACATCTTCGTTTTTCAAAATATTTCCTATAAACTAGTAACTATTTTTAACGGATGTTTTTGTTTTGCCTAAAAGTTTCTTTATTTTTTGCTTCAGTATTTTGATAAGTTATACGATGGTGTGTCAATGAAGGAAGTGACTGGCATTGATGAAATATCTGTTTTGTGTATTTTTGGTGACCCGTTAAACCTAGATGCATGCCTTGTGTAATACTTTGTATATTTTCCTGTTCAACTATCTATGTTTTTATTAGAAAAAAGGTTTTTATGAAAAAACATTTTGGAAAACCCACACCCCTTGGACCATGGGAAAAACTCTCTCTCTTTATCTTCGAACCACTCTCTTCGTGATGTTTTTGAGATTATTGTCATGACGTACTCGACATATATAAACAAATTTAACTACTTCAGATTTTAATTATATGTGATACAAAAACTTTTTGCTACACCATTTTGTCTCTATTTTCACGGTGAGAATTTATCTACATTGCACCTGTTATAAAAATCATATTAATCCATATTTTTATATCGAATGATTTTGTAAAACAAAAGTACACTTTTCTGAAAAACTGATGAGGTCCGTTGTCGACGGACAAAGCATGTATTGAAATGTTTCATCAATAAAATAAAGGGAGAAACGGCTCATGTAGAAGGTCGACAAAGCGGAAAGAGAAGGAAGCGTATAAAAATTAATGAATAGTGATAGAGGGAGGGGGGGGGCATTCTTGAGGAAATCCGAAATGAATAGTAAACGGAGCATTTTAAGGGGTGGAGGAAACTAGGATTTACAGGGAGACGGGGACAAGAGAAACGCGATTTTAAGGAAGGAGGTGAATGAGATATTTGCAAGGCTAAGAAGGAATGTGGCAACAGGCTTGGAAAAGAAGACTCTGAAGCGTGGTATTAAACAATTGAGAGAAGAAATATAGAGAGGAGATTCGCCATGAGATTTTAAGACACGAAAGGTGGTTAAAGGAATAGAAGGCAGAACTGGTTGGTCCATTGGTTGAAAAAAGACACAAAAAAGGAGAACGACTTCAACAAGGGTGAAGAAAGTGAACAAGAAAGGGGAGGAATTGTGTACAGAAAGGGAAATAAGATAAGGATGGGTGTTGAGCCCTCTTCTGTTTAGTTTCCTTTCAGCAGACTTGTAGAAGATAGAGAGGAAATAAAAATGGGAGAAATATTGACAACAGGCAAACTGCATTCACCAGCATATGCAGATAATGTAATTTTAGTAACGGACGATGAAGAAAGAATAGGTCTGATCATCAGAGCCTTCAAAGAGTATACTGCAAAAAAGGTTTAAGGGTAAATGTGAGTGAGGATTAGATTATGTGTCTTAGGAAGAAGTGTAGAGTAGAAATGGAATACAAATAGCGATGTGATGAAATTGGTGGGGGAATTTCGCTACCTAGCATTTTGGTTAGAAGCAGCAAGAGGTAACAAGTTCCAGGTGGGAGAGAGGACGGAACGTACGAGTGAAGTAGTGGAAGGAATGTGGAATTATAAGGAAGAGAATTATTCAGGACAAATAGAGGATAAGAGTGTGGATGTTCGATGTTTAAGTGTGGTAACTTTTAGGTCATAGGGTGGAAATTTGAGGATAGAAAGAGCAAAAGAGGTTGGAAGTCTCCAAAAGAGATATCTGAGATGAATCATGGTAGTATGGGTTAGAGATGTCTGTGGTCAATGCTGGAGGAAGAAATAGGACGAAAGAATGGTCGTCAAACTGGAGAGATCCTGTATCTTTGAAAATTACCTAGGTAGGGGAGATGAAAGCAAAATTGTGAAAGCATGTGCCTGAGATAATATGAAAAAAGAGAAGAGAGGTATCGTGGAGCGTTTGAAATAGGAGAAAGAGAGATGCGTAGAGCTGTTGTAATGAGTTATAAAAGTGAGAGTCAGAGGATCACAAGCAATAAAAAAAGAGATGATGGTCAGGCAAGAAGAAGAAAGATGGGACAAAATTTCGGAGTGAAGGTACAACACCTGGTCTGAGATGGTAAAAGGGAAGAGGAGCCGGAATACTTAGAGAAGATCAGAGAGAATAGCTTATGGAATAGAGTGTAAAGATTTATAATAAGAGAAGGGGTAAGAGCATGTAGGTATCAGATGTGTATAAAGAGAAAAATGTGTGCAGAATATGTGGGTGTGAGCATGAATTATGACTGCATGTGTTAAAGAGGTATACAGGTGACAAAGGGGAAGGCGAGAGTATGTAAGCAAAAATGAAGTGAATTTTAGATGAGAATAGTCCTAGTAAGAAATGGATGGAGGAGCTGAGTGTAAAAAAGAGAGAAAAAGGGAATAGCGGTAGCTGGTTGAATAGAGTAGAGAAAAACCTAAAAATGACTTCCAGGAAGGTGTGTAATAAATTAAGGTTCCGGGATAGAGCCAAAATTTTTAGATTGGTAGTAGTAAGGTAGTATATCTGGATTAATTGCTCCGTAAAAACTGTCTAAACTCTAAGAGGAAGAAATAATAAGCTAAATCAATTAAGAAATTGAAATTTATATTCTGGCATTTTTCAGAATGATAGTGTTCCAAGCTCGATTCGATGAATTATGGGCTAGATTTGAGACCCTCAGCAGTGGAGAAACTTTATTCGGTATTCATCAGACAGAATATCCGGCTCTAGATCAACGAAAAAGAGAATTAAATCTTTTGCAAAAGTTGTACACTTTATATTTGCACGTGAATAGTGCAGTAGATGGTTACTTTGAACTGCCCTGGGCCGAAGTTGACACGGACGTCATCATGTCTGAACTGACTGATTTCCAGAATAAGTTTGTGCAACCTAATTTTTTCTAACTTCCGATGAAAACTTGATTAGAAGATTTTTAAATTAAAATGATGATTTTTTATCAAAATTGTTTCCTTACTCAGGTGTCGGAAAATGCCAAAGGCCATGAGGGAATGGCCAGCTTACATTGATTTGAAAAAGAAGATAGACGATTTCAACGAAACTTGTCCACTATTGGAAATGATGGCCAATAAATCGATGAAGGGTCGACACTGGGAAAGGATGTCAAAACTTTGCAACTACATCTTCGACATTGAATCTGAGAAATTCACTTTAGCTGATGTGATGAAAGCTCCCCTGTTGAAATACAAGGATGATGTGGAAGTAAGTGAAGTTGATATTTTTTCCGAGAAGCTTCAGAGATGAAATGGTTCTTATTTTTCAGTTCCATCAAACAGCTTTCCACCCTCGATTCCTTTTCTCCACCCAGCGGATCATGCACTTTTTCATGTCATTACCCTGGACTCCCTTACATCTTTAACCTCTTCTATTCTTTCTTTTATTTTTCATCACCCTGCCCTCCCTCACATACTTCCACCATCTCTTCCTCTCTTTTCCGTCTTTCAGATTTGGTTTACGTAAACCTTCTGCACACCCTCTGCTTTCCTTACCCCTTATTCACAAACTTGAATGAATACACCAAAAGTTCTTGGCTTTCAACTTATAATTACTCTCGACCTCTTCCTTCCCTCATTGCCGTCTAGATCGTCATTCTTTTGTTTCATTGCCTCCCTCCTCCATTCACTTCATTTCTCGCGCCATCTTATGAGGACATGAGGTTATTTCACTTGAAGCTAGAGGAGAATGGCACCATGCTTCGTCAGTCCTGCCATGGCTGCTGCCTGACACACAGTCAAATTCATAGTTGTGCTGGCATGTTCGTGAGCCTGTCTGTGTGATCAACCAAGGCGAGAACATAACCTTTATAGTCAACATTCGTCGGACACAGTTTTCGTTGTTGTTTTTATAATTCAAGTGCGATAGACAAAATGAAATGCAGTCTAATTACTTGCAAAAGCAAGGGGTAAATCAGATTCCCTTCGAATGAAGCCATGAAAAAAAAGTGGCCGAAGCTATTGGAAGATCTTCATTTGTGCCTCATACACATGATTGTTTATGCATATCACACTTCAATCTGAATGATATCATTACACCGCATTTCGTTTTGATTATCGCACTTAATCTACAAAAACAACAACTACATCTGTGTCCGAAGAACGTTGACTTTGAAGATTATGTTCTTGGTTTTGTTAATCACACAGGCAGGCTCACTAGCACACAAACACAACTATGAATTTGAAGGTGTGTAAGTCTAGCAGCCATAACAGGGATACCGTGGCCCGGCGCCATCTGCCTCTAGCTTGAAGTGAAAGAACTTCATACATCCTTTCTCACACTCCCAAACGGGGATCATATTCGGCCAGAAGAGAGCGTCAATTTGCTTTGCCCTTTCTGACATCAAAATTCCTGTTCCTGCGATGTTCCTCACGCATCTCTGTCTATCGACTGGTCATTCCTTTCGTCCTTCCTTTCTGTTTGCCCTCGCGATCTCACAGCGGGTTTTTTTCCTTCTACCATTCTTGAGTTCATCATATCTCCTTTTTTCCTTTATCCACTACCCTTTGTTCCTTAATTCGACCTCTTGTCCCCTCATCACTACCCACAACCTTCTCTCCCTCTATCCTCCTCTGACATCTTTCAACCTTGCTGTACCTCTTTCTGCTGTATCTTGCCCTCTAAGTTTTTCCTTGGACCTACTTTATATATTTTTGAAGCATTTTTTGTACCCTCAAATGTCACCCAACATAACCTTCTACTGCTCTTCCGTTTTCCATCTCTAATTCCTCCACTCATAGTTAGAAAGTCTACGAGGAGCATTTTCTCCTGCCGCTTTTCTCCCCATCCTAAATATTTTTTCTTGACTTCTCGTTCCTTCATCGTCCATCACTTTCTCTCTTATCCGTTCTTCTTTTGTTGCTTCCAGCCCTTGGTCCCTCTTTGTACTCCGATCCCCTAACCATTCTAATTCCGGTTCTTGTTTCTCCGACTGAAATTGATTTATCTCTTTATCCAATAACATTCCCGAAGAATTTCTCTCATTTTATTATTCCTGCTATTTCTCCTGTTTCGGCTCTCTGTCATCGATATTTTCTTCTAACTCCTTTTATTTTTGTTCTGTCTGTTCTTCCTCCTCTCTAGACGTACTCTCTTCCCCACGAATTGCTCTTTGCCCTCCTCCTGCTCCAGATTTTTTTCTGTTCTCAAAATTCATTTTGCCTTCACTGTTAATTCTTGTATGTCTTATCGCAGGACATATGCATAAGCGCAGTGAAAGAAAAAGAGATTGACAGCAAATTGAAGCAGGTGATAGCTGATTGGGCAATCGTTGATTTGCAATTCGCACAATTTAAACAAAGAGGAGAATTATTGCTGAAGGGTACAGAAACTGCTGAAATAATTGCTCAACTTGAAGACAGTTTGATGATTATGAGTTCACTCATAGCTAATCGGTAAATTGAAATTTTAATAAACCCCCCTCAAATTTTGTCCTTAAAAGAATACATTACCCAGATCTTTGACAAAAAAGAAAACTCTCTATGGATCTATTGAGCTCATTTTTTCGAATAACTAAGGAAATCTCAAAATATTTCCTTTGTATCCTTTTACAATTCAGGGGATATTTTCCACCAAAAGAAACAGTTTGTAAGGGATCCATAAAAAAAAAGATAAACCCAATTTCATAATTTTTCTATCGAATATTGTATCTAATGAATTATTTATAAATTTAGGTATAACATGCATTTCAAGAAAGATATTCAATTGTGGCAAAATAAATTGAGCAATACTTCGGAAATATTGGCCAAGTGGTTGATTGTCCAAAGTTTGTGGGCTTATCTTGAAGCCGTTTTTATCGGAGGTGATATATCGAAACAATTACCTGTTGAAGCAAAACGATTTAACGTAAGTTTATGAAGAAAAAAAGATTTTTTATTCTTGAAATCTTGAGGGGATTCGTTGCCTGGGCCAGAAACACTTATGGTTTTGCTCTGGTGTTTGTACGTCGTTAAAAATGGGGAATGTGAGGAAAAAGGTGAAGAATGTGAGTAGAAGTACGGGTTTAAAGGAGAAAGTTCGCGAAATGAGGAAAAGTAAGGGTAATGGAAGAAAGTACAAGATTCGCATAAAGAAATGGAGAATAAGAAGAGGAAAAGCGCAGTGGGGTGAAGAGATTGGTGTAGAAGAGGAGGAAGAGAGGGGAATTGGGGGAGGAGGTAAGAGGGAGTGAGGAGAAGTGGATAATGGCAGAAAGAATCAGGGGGAGGAGAGTATGTTAGAAGGGAAGAGGAGAAAGATGAACACGGAGGGTAAACTGTGGTAGTAATGCACGGTAAAAACTTGGGATTGAATTTCATTGCAGGTAGAATTTAAACGGTGTTTACCTCACTTTAACACTTTGGGTACGATAAGCCAACTATGTGGGGTATTTTTGATAGGTGCTTTTCAAAATTATGCCATGGTCTTCGAAGTGTAGATGGTGTGTTGATTGCATCATGTAAAACAAGGGCTAGCATAGCAGTCGGACGCGTTACAGTTTGCTCCTCAATTTTAATTGAATATTTGCTAGTTGAACCAATTTTCATAGTTTTTAAATGTTTGTAAACCATTCTCAGTGCCTAGTATTCCGGTTGAGTGTACTTTTCGGGCTCTAGCTGCAGCTGTTTAACGTTATTTGATTAATAACAGTGCTCACTTCGTACTCTCTTACGTCAACGTAACGAAATTCGGCTTGTCGGTGAGTGTCGGTGTGCCTTGTATCTGCTCTTATACCTGCTGTCATCATCCCGCGAAGAGGCCGCCTTGAGTGCAAACGAATCCATTTATTTATTTTGGGAACAATTAATCTTCGAAAATGGCATCAGAATTTCCTGCTTTCCAATTCGATCAGTTATTACAAAAATTTAGGGGACTGGAGTCCTTGATTTCGTCTCTGCATAATAAGGTGGACCAGCTTACAATCGAGAACACTGATTTCAAAGCCAAGCAGAAAATATTGGAGAATACAATAAAGGAACAGGGCGACGGAATTGGAATTTCGGACAGGGTTCTAAGGTGAAATAACCTTATCCTGTTTGGTGTTATCAAAGAGGACAACGAATACATCTCTCAGGCAGTCCGTCAAATTTTCGAAACCCATATGAACATCGAAATGCGCCTCGAGCAACTCGAATCAGCCAAACGACTAAGCTTTAACAGGTCAGGTAACCCTCGTCCTGTCTTGATCCAGCTTTGCTCCTCCAGAGATAAGAAATTCATTTTAACCCAAATGAGGAAACTAAAAGGGACAAGAATCTCCCTTTCTGAGTACTACACCAAAAAAGTCCAGGCAGAAAAAAAAACCCTGCTACCATTTCTGAAGAGGGCCCGGGAAAATAGTTTGAAGGCTTAACTAAACAACGACCGGATGATTGTCGATGATAAAAGATTCGTAAGCAGCAAAATTTCGAAGCTTGAATCGTTCTTACGTGCAGCTGAAGACGACAGGAGAAAGGTAGCACAACCCCAATCCTAAACAATACGTGGTAACGTAAATCCCGGAACTCCTAAGCGAAAGGCTTCCGAATCGCCAACACCATCAGGATCTTTGGATAATTTTTCACAAATCGAGCCAGGCAAACAGCAGACTCCAGGATGGCGACAGTTACTTGTTTTGGAACTGCCATGGACTTGTAAGATTTTTAAACTCTGAAATTCCGTTAGATGCTTTTAACGTATTTGGTATAGTCGAAACCTGGCATACCCAGGCTCCAAAAATCTAGCTTTAGGGAATAATTTCAACTGTGTCTATTCCAATGCAATCAAAGATAAATCTTTGTTAGAATTTACAACAAAAAATATTTGGATTTATCATTGGTATATGCTACTTTAGTCCTTCTTTAGATTCAGATGTAATACTCAATTTGTTTGCGGAATTTTTGAGTGAACTAAGTGACAAGTATTATAACGTAGCGACAGTTATTTATGGAGACTTCAACTGTAGAGTGGGCTGCCTATGTCAGGGAGCTCCCGAACTCTTTGCTCATTCCAACTTCTATACTCATAGGGATAGCTATGATGTCAAATTTGATAGGAGGGGTACAGGGCTGGTTAGTTTGATGGAGGAAAAAGACTTCTTTTTATTGAATGGGAGGTCGCGGAGTGACAGCCTAGCCAGATTCACCTATGTTAATTCTGCAGGTGAAAGCATAAATGATTTAATGTGGTGTAATACAGAGGCACTGGGGCTACTTGGCGTTCTAAAAGTCGATCACTCTATTGCTTCATCGGATCACTTTCCAGTCTTGTTATCTTCTTGTTATTCTACTGACTCATTAAGATACTCATATAATGAATGTAAAAATCCCAAAACAGTTTCAAAACATGTAAGGTGGAATGAGAATAATCAGGCTACCTTCATACAAGAACTACATGTATCAAATAGGCTTGCCGTCAATTCGCTAACTCAGCTGTTGATTACCTTAACACAAATATCATAGAAGTCATAATGGATTGTGCGGAAAAATCGGCCAAAAGAATCTTATCCGATTTCTTGAAAAAAGCCAGCACTGCTGCTTTCGCTGATGAAACAAAAATATCCTATATTGTAGCCAAAGGAGTTACTAAGCCCTGATCTCGGATAAAAAATCCAAATTCGAAAATGACATCCTTGCCGATATAGAAAAGGATAACGATAGTAGGGCTTTTTGGGGCACCGTGAATAAATTTAGAGGCTTGAAAGGGGGATCCGCGTCAGTTCTTCCCGCCGAAGACTGGAAAAATTTCTATCGAAACTTTATTCAATAAAATATTTCATAATGAATACATTCCAGTAGACTGGACCAAATACGTAACACAGATGGTCCACAAAAAACACGACCCTAAAAATCCCGACAATTATCGTCCAATCGCTCTCTTCAATTCGCTACTGAAAATTTTTACTCAAATTTTGTTATTTAGGTTGGAAAAATAGGAATCCTTATGTCACAAATTCCGGAAGCTCAATCGGGGTTCCGTCGTGGTAGAGGGTGTATTGATAATATATTCACACTTACTGCTATCTCACAAATTTATTTACAAAAAAAGAACACGCAATTTTATGCCATAATTGTAGATTTTTCACGTGCTTTTCCATCTGTGAACCATCCTCTCATCTGGGCAAAGCTCTACAATCTTGGGGTAAGCTCAAAAATCATTAGAATCTTACAAAGCTTATATCAAAGAGCTTCACCCCGTGTAAAGACCGGGGGCGGACTCTCAGAGGAAGTACCCGTTACTGAGGGAGTTCTACAGGGGGAAGTGCTGAGTCCTATCATGTTCAATCTCCTTACATCCGACATAGAGATATTTTTCGGAGATTAGGGTTTGGTCGGACTTCGAATACTTGGAAACACGGACATAATCTTGCTGATATATGCGGATGATTTGATTATTTTT